>JAVJIX010000133.1:2347500-2552500 GCA_036785185.1 Paratrypauchen microcephalus
ACAACACTTACACATTTTACACAAATAAACCTACTTTATATATTTTATCATATTTTAGCTGCAAAACTTTTCTTTGTTTCTCCATTGGAATGAAGGGGATTCCCTCTTAACTGGAAGTGCCAGTACAACAAAAATGCAGTTTAGAGCATTTAGAGGTGAAAGTGGCCAGGGCAGAATAAGGTGGACAGGCCATGCTTCATGTGAAACCTCCAGAACTCGCTCACTGGGCTGCAGAGGCTGCACTAGCACTAATTCATGATTGGACGGCTCAGCTAAAAGACGTAAAAGATGTAAACTCAAACCTCACAATGCAAGGTTAACATTATAATAGTTATTATTCTAGGTAAGAAGGTTTACTAGACTTCACTAGGACTTCACTAGGACTTCACTTGCCTGGAAGAATCCATGACTCATCGCTGTACCAGCGGATGAGTCTGGTAACGCTTGGTCCAGAATGCGCTGCGGTTGCGCGTAGACAGACAGCTAAGTGAACCAATCAGAGATTGCGCCATCTTGATTCAAAACTGAGGAGGAACATCCGCTGCCTAAGAGTGACGTTGCGGGCAAAGGCGGGTGCACTGACGTCACCATCTTTGAACGAATCAGAATCGCGGAGTCCGTTTTTAACCGGAGGAGCGAGAGTGGAGCGAGGGTGTCCAAATGGTATTGCGCTGTAGCAAATACAGAGAGATATCATTTGGCTGGCCAGGTAAGGACTTCACTAGATCAAATGAGGCAAAAAAGCTGCTACCATTATATTATACCATTTGAATTGTTGTGTAGATGCTGAATGAGCAGAACGTCAGTATAGTTAAGGACTGGATCACTGCCTGATGACATTATGCAGTGAGACACGGCACGAGTATAAAAAATATACACGCATTCTTACTTAAAGGGACAGTGTGTAAGATTTTTACTCGTTAATTACTGAAATTGAAGATACCCATTCAAAAATACATTGTTTTCCAAGCCTTTTCACTTCCATCATGAAATCAAAGTATTCTTTTGGACTTAGATATAGTCACATAAAAGGGGGATCTTCCCCATGCAGAGGCAGCCATTTTGAATACGAGAGCTGCAGAAGGACATTTGGGCTCCGCCTTCGCCTTCGGCAAGGCTCGTGGTTTTGGGTAAACAACACAAGCATGCTGCCGTATCAGACGTCGTAATGGATCCAACACGTGTGTTGGACTAAATTGTTTTACTGGATTTTATTCGCTGGATCCTTACGGACAAATTGAGAGCAAGTTTATGGTGAAATACAGAGTTTGACCTGTGCAAAGCATTCTAAGGTAAGCTAACCTCGCTTTGTGCTTTTCCGTATAAAAGCCCCATGTGCTCGGGGACTGATTGTTTTGCAGGGAAATGAATTGCATAGTCAAAAAGAGGAGACTGTAAGGTTTCATTTGATGTGTAGAGTGTCATGGTATATGATCAGGAATGTGTGTTTTCATGAGAAAAGAAAAAAAAAAAAAAAACAGGACCGCACCCGGGTGACCCTCGAGGTCTGCCGTAGCTAAAACAGAAAGTGCAATAGCACCATCCACCTATGCGCCACGAATCCTACACACTGGGGCTTTAAGTAGTGCCAGTTATTAACATGCAGACCAGATTGTCCTTTGACTTGTGGATATGCATACAGTGAGTGGCTTTGTGCCCACACACATTTTGTAACTGACTGGAGAAATATTTGTAATCCATACAAAGATTGAAGAGATGCAATGCCTTTAAAGGTCCTAAATTACTCAAAACTGATTCTTGTGAACTTTAAGTCATGTTAGAATATTGTATTGTATATATATTGTTACCTCCTCAAAAACAGACCTGGAGTTGTTTTGTTTCATTCACACATGTCTGAGTAACTCTTTATTATTAGTCTCTCTACATGTCCAAAGCTCAAAATGCTCTGTTCCACCCTGTGATGTCATGAAAAACAGCTACCTTTTGCGTTTAGTTCAGTAGAAATTGGCATTTCTAGGGCTGAGATGATCCAAATGATTCTAGTGAAGATGTTTAGAGATTAAAAGTCCCATGACATGGTACTTCTTGATGCTTTTATATGGCTCCTTAATGGTTCCCTAATACTGTAAATCAGAGGTCTTCAACAGGGAGGTACTGCAGGGGGGGTCTCGAAATCTTTTGATTTCACTTTAAAATAATATAATTTTATAGTGTAAAATACAGTATTAACCTGTGTATTATTTCCTTGTATTGGATGTACCATAACAGAGTAGCAATGTTTATACATGACACTAAGCTCAATTTAATATAAAACACAATTCTATGCCGTATATATAGTAGGGGGTCCGTGGCCCAGTTCGCCATCTGTTTGGGGGTCCCTGGCCTGAAAAACGTTGAAGACCCCTGCTGTAAATGAATCCTTCTTCAAAATCAACACTCAGTGCATGAGAAAGAGAGATAAGATGAGAAAGAGTCATAAATGTCACTCTGGAACACTCCATTATGGGCGTTGTTGCTTGAATGCAAATGAGGAGGACAGAGATGGCCTATAGTAGGGGGTGGGGGCGTGGCCAAGCTCTCCGCTCTGCTCTGTGACCCACTTCCGTGTTTTTGCATGGGGGGAGAGATGAGAAGCCTTCCATTGAAAAATAAACACATTTCCACAGAAAATAAAATTAAATCACTGCTGTTTCAGATATCCACAGGCTCAGATAAAGGACTTCCGAGCCTAGAAACACTCGCAAGTGCCTCCAGGCAAATAAAAAAACGCATTTCGCATTGCGTAGCTCCTCCGCAGTCCAAACTCTCTGGGCGTGATTTACAGAGACGCTGAGTACAGACAGACGGGGGTGGAACTGCATTTGCATTTCTTTTTTCGATCTGACGTCAACCAGGTGCCTTGTTCAAAATCGCCCGTTTCAGCTCTGATTTTTTCTAACGCAGAAAAGGACCGCAAATGCTCAGTTTAAACATTTCGCAACTTTTAGCCATGGGAGGGTGGCTAAACAGGGTAGGGGACAAGATGGAACTCAGTGTTTTCTGTATGAGAGAAGAACTCAGCCTAAGTCTGCAGGTTTTATGTGTTAAACATGTCTGAATGAAACAAAACACAACTTCAGGTCTGTTTGTGATGAGGAAATTATAAGGTAGATCAGAAAACAGCGTAAACTCCCTCATATCAGAACTGCAGCGGCTCTAAACTAATACTGCATTCAGCGCAGATACACCAGGATTAGCGAGATCTTGGCCCCATCACAAAACACAGACCAGGATTAGACCACACATCAGCCACCCCCCTTCCCCCTTCCACAGATCTGCTGCCAAACCACCAACAAACACAAGGAATCCAGGGGCTCTGTCGCCGTGCCAACAAGTCATTTCTGCATAAAGGAGTTTGCATAAAGAGCCGATCGTGTTCAATCAAAGGAAACAATGCTGGCTCTTCAGATGGGTTCTTCTGCCAAAAAGAGGTTTCAATGACATTTCTGAGCACAAAACAAAGACAAGCAGCTCTGCCTGGAATGTTCCACAGCATGACAATAAACAGCTCTAGCTTACATTTATTCAGCTGGTTTTATAGCTCAAAAATACCTTGAAAAACAGGCGTTCTGACAGTGGGTCACCTCTCCACAGATCTGACCTGTAACTTGGTCTGGATTGGTCTCCATGAAGATAGACAGGCTTAGTGCCACACTGTGAAACATTCCAACATTTCCATGGAGAGAAGTATTTAATGGACACTCTACTATAAATGTTATACAATGTACCTTTAAGTTACGGTAAAGATCACAAACGTATTTAGTGAAATGAATAACAAAATGCATTTGTGACCTGCCACGGGGAAAGCTGGCACATGTCGACATTTCGTGAAACCAAGAAAATCGCGTTTAAAGCATTTTTTTTTAGTATTTGTGATTTTCGTTTATTGCAGAATGTGCTAGTTGAGATCATGAAGAAGCAAAGAAAAAAGAAGCCACTCCATGTTTCAGATAACAGCATTGGTTGCTTTAAAAGCATATATTTTGTTTGTGAAATTTGCTTGTTTTTGGGAAAGAAACGGGGTGTGCATAAATTACCATACTACTGCAGCTGCCCATTCACATGACGAGTAGCCCTGTTTTGTTTTCTTTTTCCGCCTATCAGCTGTGAGCAGCTCATTAATATTTATGCATTTCAAGAGAGTAAGGACAGTGAAAATAGACTTTGTCACGGGACGCGTTCGCGACACATCTGTTTCTCCGGAGCTTACGTACAGAATGCGGTCAGCTGCCGAAAGACCGTGGATAGCGAATTATCATACAACGCACCAAACGGAGGGTGAGTCATATTATCATATTATTTCTGCATCAAAGGGAGATATTAGATGAAAGCATAGGTCATCAGGCTGCGCATACGTCATCAAGCTGCGCCGCAAGATGGCTGCACTGATCAATCGCGCCGTGTCGACTCGCTCTTTTTATCTTATTTTCAATCACTTTTTTTCACCTTTCGCGCTTGCACTGCACTTCCACGCTATGTGTACGGCCGCAGCACACTTTTGGAGCTACATCCATCAGTTAGCATGGACTTTAAGGCGGTTTTCGAGGCATCAGCGGCAGACATTTTGCCCCTTTGTTTACTCTGGCGCCGCAAAAGAAGAACACGGCGGGGGAAGCGAGCTGGTGTGCTGTGGAGAACCCGTCAGAGACACAACAAACCCACTCTTTCCTCTATCTTGCTTGCAAACCTTCAGTCTCTGAGGAATAAACTGGGGACACGAGGAACTGTTGTGTCTTTTCCTTTACGGAAACGTGGCTGGACCCGTCCATTCCCAACAGCGCCATCACGCCGGACAATTTCACCATCTACAGACAGGACAGAACGGAGGATTCAGGCAAGTCTTGTGGAGGGGGTGTGTGCTTTATGGTTAATTCTTTGTGGGCAACAGATGGACATATTTTAACAACCCGCTGCACTCCAGCCCCAGAGCTGCTAACCATTAAAGTCAGACCCTTCTATCTGCCTAGAGAATTTAGCACTGTAATTCTCACTTTAGTCTATATTCCACCACAAGCTGCTAAAATAGAAGCCCTAGAACAACTGTATGGGATTATAAATGGACTTGAAAAGTCACACCCTGATGCAGCTTTCATCAGCTTTTGGGGGATTTCAATAGAGCTAATATGAAAACGGTTCTACCAAAATATTACCAGCACATATCCCTCCCCACCAGGGGAGAGCAGACATTAGACCATTGTTACATCCCATTTAAGGACAGTTACAAACCCCTCCTCGCACCGCCGCCTTCAACTCAGGAGACCCCAAAGCCTACAAAGCAGCCAAGTACGACCTCAGAAAGACCATCAGGACTTCCCAGAGAGACTACAGGGAGAGAGTGGAGTTTGCCCAGCAGAGCCGCGACCCGAGACCCGTGTGGGTACGCTGTATCACTGACTACAAGGGAAGGAACGGGCCAGTGGAACTGTCCAGTGCATCATTTCCGGACGAGCTCAACACCTTCTATGCCTGATTTGATGCAGATAACACCACGCCTGTCACCAAACCTCATGTGGACAGTGAAGATGCTGTACTCTGTATAGACACTGCTACAGTGAGATGGGCGTTCAAGAAAGTGAACCCCCGCAAAGCACCAGGACCCGACGGCATCCCCCAACGGGTGGTGAGAGCTTGAAGTGAACTTTATTGATCTCACACTGGAGAAATTCTTCTCTGCATTTTAACCCATCCTATATATATATATACATATATTAGGAGCAGTGGGCAGCACACACATTAGGGCGCCCGGGGACCATCTCCATGATCTTCTTGCTTCGGCTTGGTCAGGACCTAAGCTGGAGTACCTATGGTGCATGTTTTTGGGTTGGTGGGGGAAACCGGAGTGCCCGGAGGAAACCCACCCAGACACGGGGAGAACATGCAAACTCCACACAGAAAGGCTCGGGCGACCCGGGGATCAAACCCAGACCATGCATGCAAACGCCACACAGAACACACACGTGCTGAGCAACTTGCCGGGGTGTTCACTAACATCTTCAACCTGTCTCTGAGCCAGTCTATCGTGCCCACCATCTTTAAGACCTCCACTGTAGTTCCCATCCCAAAGACCCCCAGAGCATCCTGTCCTAATGACTGTCGGCCCATAGCACTCACATCTGTCATCATGAAGTGCTTTGAGCGAATTATTAAGGGACACATCTGTGGCTTCCTCCCTGACACCCTGGACCCCCTGCAGTTTGCATATAGAGCAAAGAGGTTTACAGACGATCCCATTGCTCTAGCAGTCCACACATTTCTCACTCATCTGGAGAGAGGAAACACATATGTGTGAATGCTCTTCATTGACTACAGCTCGGCATTCAACACCATAATCCCCTCCAAACTGGTCTCTAAGCTCACCGCCCTGGGCCTCGGGACGTCCATCTGCTGCTGGATATGGGACTTCCTCACTAACAGGCCACAAGCGGTGAGGATCGGCAACCACCTCTCCTCCACACGTGTCCTCAGCACTGGTGCACCCCAGGGCTGTGTTCTCAGCCCTCTCCTGTACTCCCTGTTCGCCTATGACTGTACTGCCAGGCACAGCTCCAACATCATCACCAAGTTTGCCGACGACACCACCATCTTAGGCCTTATCACCAGCAACAATGACTGACCAGCTGGTGTCAGGAAAATAACCTCTCTCTGAACGTCAGCAAAACTAAGGAAATGATCGTGGACTTCAGGAGACAGCGTGTAGACCAGCATCCCCCCATCTTCATCAACAATGCTGAGGTGGAGCAGGTCAGCAGCTTTAAGTTCCTTGGAGTACACATCACTGAGGATTTGTCCTGGATACTACACACAGACACTGTGAAAGCACGACAAAGACTCTACTTCCTGAGGAAGTTGAGGAAGTTTGGTATGAACACCAGCATCCTCACAAACTACAGGTGCACCATCGACAGCCTACTGACGGGCTGCATCACAGTGTGGTATGGGAACTGTACTGCTTAGAGCCGAAAGCACTTCAGAGGGTGGTGCGAGCGGCAGAAGACATCACTGGCAGCAGTCTCCCGTAGGGCTGTCCCGACTATTCGACGTAATCGATTACGTCGAAGACGTAAATAAGTCGGCGTGTGCAACATACCGTCGTTTACGTGATTTGCAAAAAAAAAAAAAAAAAAAAAGTGATTTGCGCGAGCGGTAGATGTGCTGGAACAGAAGCGGTAACAATGGCTGCACGCCCGAGGGTGCCCGAAGATGATGAAGATCAGCCCAATAAACGGACAAAGACATCTAAAGTGTGGAGATATTTTAAAGAGAAGGCACACGAAGACTTCGTCGTGTGCCGCATTTGCAAGAAGGAGTTGGCGTACCATAGCAGCACCACATGGAAACGTAATTACGTTTCCCTTTCTTTGATTAGAATAGTATTACTATTTATTTAGACCTGCAGTCGGCACAGACAGTGTTGAATAGCGCAAGGTGCACTGTGCACTTTGATTTCTTGTATAGCCTGTCGCTATGCTGGCGGCGTGCATAGCAACGACACGGAGATAAAGCAATGATTCGTAATTTGCCCGTTATAGACTGAATATTCAACACCTGAGGGTGACAGTTACTATTTTCAAAAATAGTAACTGAGCTGTGATTGGATCAGATCAGCGGTGGTTCCGCCAACAAACACAGAGAAACACCCCATGTGGCTCCGGACTGCTGCTTAGACCGTACAGATATAACCACAGATACAGGCACATTAATGAGAGATGGATCTGGATATTTATATTATAATATTCTGAAAATGTATCATAGAACTAGGCTATATAGACACTAGGCAATTCACCAGTTTTAGCTTCCTGTTTTTCCATATTCAGGATTTTTTAAATTATTATTATTATTAACTGCTATAGCAACAGTGTTAGATTGTCATCACTCTGAAGCCCATGGATAGAGCTAGGAGACATTGCTTTTGCTAAAGGTGCACTATGTAACTCTTCTGCTGGAGTTGGTGGAGATGTTATGTGTTGTCATCTGAAACCCAGCCATATAAGCTCTTTACCTGTGTGTGTGCTGGCTCTGCTCAGCCCTGGTGGTAGAAGGATTAGAAACATCAAATGTTTAATTTAAAATCCACAGGGGTCCATCACACCAGAGGGCGGGGTATTTCTGGATCAGGCAAGTTAAAATACCCCGCTTGGTTTGTGGTTGTCAGCCATTTTCTGTCACAAAGAGTTCCATGTTCATCCATGTCCCCAAACCAGCAGCACAGGGCCCCCTAGAGGAGAGCAATCTGCAGGGGGATCATTACAATAAGATAAGATAATCCTTTATTTGTGCCACAATGAGGAAATTGCAGTGTCACAGCGCAAGTTTCAGAAACAGGAAAATATGAGCATGCATTAAAATTAAGATAAATAATAATAATAAGTATGTACAATCAACTAAAAAACACTGTAAGGTTAAAAGGCACAGGAACGCTGCACAATAAATGTCTTTGATTCTGAGCAGTGAACAAACAGCAGTTAAAGTGACTCCAGTATAATAATATATAATATCACTACAATAAAGTGACTCAGATGATTGCGTACAGTGCAGTGATGGGCAGTGGTGGTCCTGACCAAACCGAAGCAAGAAGAACATGGAGATGGTCCCCGGGCGCAGTAATGTGCTGCCCACTGCTCCTAATAACAGGATGGGTTAAATGCAGAGAAGAATTTCTCCAGTGTGAGATCAATAAAGTTGCTTCTTCTTCTTCTAAATAAATAAATAAGTAGCAGGTAAAGTGACTTTAAATAATATTGCACATTGTTATATTACTATGGAGATGACACATGGTTGCTATGGAGATGAACATGACTAGCATTGATCATTGTACAGTCTGACAGCAGCAGAAAGGAAAGACCTGTGAAATCTCTCTTTAACACAGCGAGGGTGAATCAGTCTGTCACTGATGTTGCTCTCTAGAGCCGACAGAGCGTCCTGCAGGGGGTGACACTCATGGTCCAGCATAGACATGAGTTTAGCCAGGACCCTCTTGGCTAAACTCACCTGCTGCACTGAGTCCAGAGGACAGCCCAGGACTGAGCTGGACTTCCTGATGACCTTGTCCAGTTTCTTCTTCTCCCTCTCTGTGATGCTGCTGCTCCAGCAGACCACACCGTACAGGAGGGCTGATGCCACCACAGAGTCATAGAAGGTCCTCAGGAGTAGCTCTGTCTGGAGAGGGCTTAGGCAAATTACAAACTACAAGCCCAGAGCCCCTCCCGCTGAGGACAACAAACGACTGGCAGAAGAGTTGAACGACTTTTATGCCAGGTTTGACTCACACCCCTCCCCCACCCCCCGCACCACCATAGATATTCCAGCCATGCCCAACCCGGACCCCTCCTCCTCCCCCACTGCTCTCACAATTTTGGAGCAGGACGTGGCTAAACTCTTTAATAAGCAGAACCCCCGCAAGGCCCCAGGCCCAGACGATGTCTCTCCTTCCACCCTGAGACACCGCATTAAAGAACTGGCTACTGTCTTCACGGACATCTTTAACATCTCATGCCATGTCCCTGCCTGCTTCAAGCAGTCCACCATCGTCCCCGTCCCCAAGAAGACAAGGATCACTGGTCATTTGAGCGCCTGGTCCTTCACCTCCCCCCTCCTGGACCCCTGCAGTTCGCCTACAGAACTAATCGGTCTGTGGACAATGCCATTAACCTGGCCCTCCACTTCATCCTCCAGCATCTGGACTCCCCGGGAACCTACGCCAGGATCCTGTTTGTGGATCCAGCTCTGCTTTCAACACCATCCTCCCCGCTCTGCTCCAGGACAAGCTTGCTCAGCTTAACGTGCCTGACTCCACCTGCAGGTGGATCACTGACTTCCTGACGGATAGAAGGCAGTGCGTGCGGCTGGGGAAGAATGTCTCGGAATCCCAGACCATCAGCACAAGATCTCCACAGGGCTGTGTACTTTCTCCTCTGCTCTTCTCCCTGTACACAAACTGCTGCACCTCTGGCCACGACTCCATTAAACCGTTTAAGTTCACGGATGACACTACCCTTATCGGGCTCATCTCTGACGGCGATGAGTCTGCCTACAGGAGGGAGGTGGACCGGTGGGTGTCCTGGTGCAGCAGCAACAACCTGGATCTCAACACCCAGAAGACAGTGGTGATGATCGTGGACTTCAGGAAAGTCACAGCCTCCTCTTCTCTCCCTGACAGACTCCCCCATCACCACAGTGGACTCCTTCCAGTTCCTGGGCACCTGCATCACACAGGACCTCAGGTGGGAGCCGACCATCAACTCCCTCATCAAGAAGGCCCAGCAGAGGTTGTACACCCTGCGGCAACTAAGAAAAGCCAAGCTGCCAGTCCAGATGATGGTGCAGTTCTACACGGCCATCATTGAGTCTATCCTCACCTCTTCATCACGGTGTGGTATGCTGGAGCCACTGCCAGGGAAAAACTGAGACTGCAGCGCATTGTGCGCTCTCCTGAGAAGGTGATTGGCTGCAATCTTCCATCTATCCAGGACCTGTACGTCTCCAGGACTCAGGGGCAAGCAGGCCGGATAGCAGCTGACACTTCTCACCCTGGACATAGACGAGTTGAGCCACTTCCCTCTGGAAGGAGGCTACGGTCCATCGGGACCAGAACCTCTTGTCACAAGAACAGTTTCTTTCCCTCTGCTGTTCCCTCTGAACAATTCATAACATCTGCACAAAATTGGTCACTTTATATCACCAGTCACTTTAATTAAGCCATGTTTGCACTACTGTTTTTATTCTATTTATTATTATTATTATTTAGTGTCTATATTCTAGTTATTATTATTTAGTGTTTTATGTTCGCACCTAATCACCGGGACAAGTTCCTAGTCTGTGAATTGTGTTCACTTGACAATGGCAATAGAAGTCTTTCTGATTCTGATTCTGATTAGTTTTATTATCAATTAGAATCAGATTTTCGACAGTGTCCCTAGTGCCTCCTGGCTAGTTTGACTAGTTCTTTCTACAGTGACAGTTTCAGTTTCAGTTTCAGTTTATCACCTGTAATCTGCACCAGATCTGTCCAATCATCCATCCCCTGTGAGCCCCGGCACAGGCTAACGCTAAAGCTCTGCCGCTAAATTGCCAATTTAAATGTGATGAATTAAATCAGAGCTGAAATATTCACAAACAGAATTAGAAGCAGGCTGATCGCCCAGATCAGAATGCGATGCTAATCCTGCACTGTTTACCCCACCAAGGTTATTAAAGTGAGACATTAAAGTAAGATAAGATAAGATAAGATAATCCTTTATTTGTCCCACAATGAGGAAATTGCAGTGTCACAACGCAAGTTTCAGAAACAGTTGGAAAAAAGAGCATGCATCAAAAATTAAGATAAATAATAATAAGTATGTACAATCAACTAAAAAAACACAACACTGTAAGGTTAAAGGCACAGGAACGCTGCACAATAAATGTCTTTGATTCTGAGCAGTGAACAAACAGCAGTCAAAGTGACTCCAGTTCAGTAATATATAATATCCCTACAATAAAGTGACTCGATTGTGTACAGTGCAGTGATGGACAGTGGTTGTTACACAAATAAGTAGCAGGTAAAGTGACTTTAAATAATATTGCACATGTAATTATTACTATGGAGATGACACATGGTTGCTATGGAGATGAACATGACTAGCATTGATCATTGTACAGTCTGACAGCAGCAGGAAGGAAAGATCTGCGAAATCTCTCTTTAACACAGCGAGGGTGAATCAGTCTGTCACTGATGCTGCTCTCTAGAGCCGACAGAGCGTCCTGCAGGGGGTGACACTCATGGTCCAGCATAGACATGAGTTTAGCCAGGACCCTCTTGTCCCCCACCTGCTGCACCGAGTCCAGAGGACAGCCCAGGACGAAGCTGGACTTCCTGATGACCTTTTCCAGTTTCTTCCTCTCCCTCTCTGTGACGCTGCTGCTCCAGCAGACCACACAGTACAGGATGGCTGATGCCACCACAGAGTCATAGAAGGTCCTCAGGAGTGGCCCTCTCACTCCAAAGGAGTCACTCCAGAGAGCCGGCTCTGGCCCTTCCTGTACAGTGCATCTGTGTTATGAGTCCAGTCCAGTTTATTGTTCAGATGCACACCCAGGTACTTGTAAGAGTCCACTCTCTCAATGTCCCTTCCCTGGATGTTCACTGGTGGGGGGGCAGTAGAGTGGCGTCTGCGGAAGTCCACCACCATCTCCTTGGTCTGACCCACGTTGATGAGAAGGTGGTTCCGCTGACACCAGTCCACAAAGTCCTGCGTTAGTCCTCTGTACTCCGTGTCATCATCGTCTGTGATGAGACCAATGATGGCGGAGTCATCATAGAACTTCTGCAGGACACAGCTGTCCGTGTTGTGTCTGAAGTCTGCAGTGTAGAGGGTGAAGAGGAAGGGCGCGAGGACCGTGCCCTGGGGCGCCCCCAAACTGCAGGTCATAAGGTCATACACACAGTTCCGGGCTCTCACAAACTGGGGCCGGTTTGTGAGGTAGTCCAGGATCCACTCAGCCAGGTCACAGTCCACTCCTGCCCACTCCAGCTTGTCCCTCAGGAGCAGCGGCTGGATGGTGTTGAAAGCACTGGAGAAGTCGAAGAACAAGATTCTCACAGTGCTGCCGGGCCTCTCCAAGTGGGACAGCGAACGATGCATCAGAGAGATAATGGCGTCCTCTACTCCGATGCCGGACCGATACGCGAACTGCAGCGGGTCCATCGCCGAGCTCACCGTGGAGCGGAGGTGACCCAGGACGAGCCTCTCCAGAGTCTTCATCAGACGAGACGTGAGAGCCACTGGCCTGAAGCTGTTGAGGTCTTTGGCGTGCGGTGTCTTGGGCACAGGTACCACACAGGAGGTCTTCCAGAGCTGTGGCACCACCTTCAGCTTCAGGCTCAGGTTGAAGACATGTTCCATAACTCCACACAGCTCATCTGCACAAGACTTAAGGAGCCTGGGGCTGATCCCGTCTGGTCCAGCAGCTTTTCTACTCCTTATCCGGCTCAGTTCTCTCCTAACCTGAGCTGTTGTGAAGGACAAAGAGCGAAGGCATGTGCTGGTGGTCTGGCTGAGTTCTTGATGTGGATTCGGGGGCTGGGGGGCTGAGGCAGAGATGTGAAGTGGACTCTCCAGTAGAACTTTATTATTACTGAGCATGCTAATTACACTCACACATTGACACACAAGACATTGGGAGATTAACAGTGGAAGGTACAAAATGGTTGACTGATTCACAGTCAAACTGTAGCACCAGGAGTGAGACGGCCAGACTTTTGAACCGTGCACACCGACTTCCTGCTTATGCTGCCAATCCTGCTACACGTTTTATTTGTACAGGGTGTCCCAAAAATCATTTTAAAAGCAATCATTTTGAAACATGTTTTATTTAATATTGCTTATTTATTATTGTTCTAATCTCTATTAATCACTGTGACCTGAGCACTTTGAGCCTTGAAGGTGGAAAAGCGCTGTATAAAAATTTGCCATTTGATGCCGCACCTTCGTGTCCAGTACAAATTCTCCTTGTGGTACAATAAAGTTTATCTTATCATATTTTAAACACAGGGAGAATATCCAAACTCCATGAAAGGAATCCAAAAGACTGAAAATCCAACACAGAACTCTGAGAGTACTAATCAAGGAGCTACAATGCCATATTTAACACATACAGGTTTGTACAAATGCAGTAGAGCTGGGCACAGAAAAACACACAGAAAAAGGTCCGGTAGGTATAGGTGCCGAAACAAATGTGACCGAACGTGGCATTTCAGGACACATATGATCCCGCAGGCATTTTGAGTTATTCGCAGATTCTGAAAGTACAGATTCCAAGCTTTCCAATGATGTCTCACACATAAAAATCTGACAATATTTGAAGAAGTTGTCGCTATTTGAAAGCATGTACAGCAGATTTTCGAAGGCTCTGAAAAAAGCTCATAAAGTTTGCTCACTTCAGCCCTCCTTGCCTAATTTGCATGACATTAAGCTAAGCCCTCCCCCATCATGACTATCACTGTGGTGTGGTGTTAATGTCCAGGCAGGTCAGAATCATTCAGTAATTTAATAATACACAGGATATGTTAAGTCAACGTTTACTACAAAATTTACTTATAGTCAGGAAGTACTAATAGCATAGCAAAGTAACCAATATAATTTTTAAAAAGTAATAAAATATGTAATGTATATATTATTTAGCTAAAGAGGAGCAGTGCGGTGAATGGACAAGAGAGACCAAACCAAACGCTGACTTGTGCTAAACCGCAGTATTTCCAGCTTCTCAAAACAACAGCTGTTTTCTGTTTTTCTATTCGCTGCACTTGCCATAGCCAAACCCACTGCATTACATAAAGAGGTGTTGAATTACAGACACAAATATTGAATTACTATTTTTTGGGGGCGTAACTACAGACTGCCTCATAACATCTACATCTGCCTTAGAAAATGTTTTATTCAGGTTTCAGGTCAAAAAAGTCATTTCACAAATACTTTATGGCAGTGAATTAATGTTACAATGTTGTTAAAATGCTGTTCCACCTTGTGATGTCATGAAGCTGCAGGTTAACAGCTCCTTTTACTTTCAGTCAAGACTCGCAATTCCAGGTCTGAAATTATCCAAATGATTCTAGTGAAGCTGTATGGAGCATGGAGCCCTTCCTGTATTGCCACATGACATCAAGGTGGAGCAGAGTGTTTTTAGTTGGAGAGAGTCTTGTTTTGTGTGTTAAACATGTATGAATGAAACAAAACACAACTCCAGGTCTATTTGTGATGAGGAAACTGCATTATAACAGATAAAAAATAGCATAATATACCTGCTTTAATACATTATAGGAACACTTCTAGTCCGCCATAAAGCAAACTTGGCATTTCTCCATAATTACATCTAATTCTCCATTTCATGATCTTTTACATTTGACCTTTTGCTCTCCCATCACCACACTCTGTCCATCTCCGTCCATCCGCACACTTTGGCATTTCATCTACTGACGCTACAGCTGATTGGGTCTCAGTTCTCCATAAATAAAAGGGTAAAACCATAAAGAATCTGCCATTTCATTCAGTCTGAAGTTACTGCACCTGCAGCATCAGTTTCCTCCAAAAGACGCCAAGACAGAATATATAATCCCATTGTTTTCTAAAGCTCAATGATTCAGGACAAAGCAATTTGGTTATTGAAAGAAGATGGGGAAATATTGAAAAGGGCTTGTCACATTAAAGTGTCTCTCTCCTCCTCTCTTTCTCTCCAGCTCTCACTCTCTCTCCCTCCTCCCTCTTTCTCATTCCCTTTCTCTCGTTCCTCCTCTTTTTCTCTCTCTCACTTTCACGCCTGAGTGCCTTGTTTTAATGGTGTTTTCAAACTGATGGGTCAAAAAAAAGCTAAAACAGTAATTGTTTTGACAGTTGAAGAAATAGTTTATAAAATATGTAAAAAAAAATACCAAATTAAATAAACATTAAGGATTTGTGTTTTTAGTACATGTAGTAGTGTATATAGTATACATTTACAATGATACCAATTGTTCACAGACCTTCACATTCTGCTTGAGCCAGTTTTTACTCAACTGAGATAAAAAGTCAATCTGACTCATTTTGGGGTCTCAGCAGCAGGTCATCTGCCCCCTGCTGTTCAGAGATGTCCAGTGCAATTCATTTTACATCTTAAAGGTCCAGATGTCCTCTTTTATATGTATATGTATATGTATATACATGTATTGTTGCTTTATTTTTGGTTGTGTTTATTGCACTGACCCCCTCTTGGGTCTGGCCTTGACGTGGCGAGGGGACTTGTGTGTTCCCGGGACCTTGGAGAGCGATACCGTTGGGAGCGCGCTCCTGGTAGGGTCACCCTAAGCGGGCCAGTCTCCAGGGTAGGTTCCAGACAAACATAGACCCCAGCGTGTCGGTACGCTGTAAGGTGGCAGCCCCACCAACCAACTATCCTGCAGAGGGCTAACAACCCACCCAGGAGAAATCCTTTTGTTACGAAACTGACCAGAGTAAGAAGCCGGACTGCCCAAAATGGTAACGGACCTCAGCCTGCCCCCGACCAACGAGTACGGATCAACCTTCGTCGTAGGACCCGTGTCGCAACATGGAATGTCCAGACACTCCTTTGCCCCGGAGCCTCCACCCTGCCGAGAGCTCTGCCACTACAACATCACCCTGGCAGGACTCTGTAAAGTCCAATGGCAAGGCAGTGGCGAAACAACAGCAGGCGACCACTGTTACATCTGGAGTGGCCCCGAGACGGACAGGCCTTTATGGAGTGGCTCTCGCCATCCAAAAGGCCCTCCGTAAGTGCCTCATCAGCTGGACACCTCTAAATGACAGACTGTTGTCCGCCCGCTTTCTCCACCAGCATGGCAAGATGAAAGTAATTGTCACCTATGCGCCCACCGATGTGGCTGATGAGGATGCGGAGGATCCGATCAACTCCATCAGGCTGTCAACCAAGCCCCACCACACGACATCACCATCATCCTCACGGACGCCAACGCCACTCTGTCTAGCTGCGACCGGCCCACAGGCTCACCTGTTGGCACAGTTTTTGCCGACAAGATCACAAATGACAATGGTAACTGCCTTTTCCTTCTCTGCCACCATAACAACCTCTGTGTTGCTGATACCTGGTTTCCACAGAAATTCATGCATCACTGGACTTGGTACAGCCCAGATGGCAGAACCAGGAAAGCGCTGGACCACATCCTCATATCTCGACGCTGGAAGTTGTTTGTTGCCAACTGCCGTGTTTATAGAGGAGCAGAGCTTGGCAACACCGACCACCGCCTGCTGGTGGCCCAGCTTAAGCTAAAGCTGCGAGCCAACCAGCACACCAAGACCCCACCTCGCCTGGACTCCTCCCTACTCACTGATCCAAACATTGCCGCAGACTTTAGCCGCTCCGTCCGCAGTACCTTTCAATGCCCTGGCCCTGGACAAAGTGACCGACTGGACGACCTTAAAGGAGGGCATCATTCAGTCAGCTCACAATGTCCTCGGATGCTCACGACCTTCCCCGAAAAAGTCCTGAATATCGGAGAGGACACTTGACATCATCGACCGCCGGCGCGAGGCCCGACTCCGGGGAGACCTGTCGGAGTACCGGCGGCTGAACCAATGTGCAATGTGGCTATAGCCAAGGACCGTGAGAGGTTCTGGAAGGCAGAAACAGAACACCTAGAGTCTGCGGCCAACAACAACAGCATGAGCCGGGTCTTTAGTCTGCTGCGCCAAGCTCGTAATGGTCCACACATCAGGACAGCTCTGGTGAAAAATTCTAATGGCCACCTCTTAACAACTGAAGCAACCTGCCTCGAACGCTGGAAAGAGCACTTCAGCCTCCTCCTGCAGCACGGCTCCATCCCGGCCTAATTCCATCACCCTAGCTGCAAATGTTGTATCCACCAGCAATGCTTGCAGCACAGACCCTCTCACCCCAGAGGAAGTCAGAGGTGCTCTGAATAAAATCAACAACAGGAAGGTCCCCGGCATCTGCGCCATAACTGCTGAGATGCTGAAATTTGGTGGTGATGGCATGGTCGAGTGGCTCACCTACAAATTCAACCAGCTGTGGCTTCCCAGCGACTGGACCAGAGGATCATCCTACCCTTCTGGAAACGCAAGGGTGACAGGCTAGACTGCTGCAACTACAGAGGCATAACCCTTCTCTCCATCCCCGGCAAGCTCTTCACAAGGATCTTGCTTACCCGTGCTCTCCCATCCATCAGAAGCAGCCGCCGTCCCCAACATGCCAAACCGCTCCACAACAGACCACATCTCCGCTGTTCGCCTGCTGATATAGAAGACCTATGAATTCTGCAAAGACATCTCTACATCGGGTTCATAGATTTGAAGGCTGCCTTTGACACCGTCTGCCATGCTTCACTGTGGAGTATCCTACAGGCCCTTGGAGCACCACCCAAGATCGTCGCCCTACTCAAGTTGCTTTACAGCAACGCACAGAGCTGTGTCCCTGTTAACGGCAGAGACTCTGACTGGTTTCCCATCTCCAGTGGCGTCCGTCAGGGCTGTGTGGCTGCTCCCGACCTCTTCAACTGCATCATTGACTATATGATGCTCAAGGTTTGTGAGCGGGTCCCCGGAGTGTCCTTTGGCGACTACCACCTGACTGACCTGGAGTACATTGTAGAGTCTGTCAAGTGCTTTGTGTACCTGGGGTCCATAGTGACCGACAACGGAGACCTAAATCCAGAGATAAACTGCAGAGGAGCCCTGGCAGCATCAGCCCTGCAGTCCCTCTGGAAACCACTCTGGCGGCATTCTACCATCTCACGCACAACAAAGCTCCGGATATATAATTCCGCCGTACTCTCTATCCTGCTGTACGGCTCGGAGACATGGCCCCTGAATAAGACTCTGGCTGCCAGAGTAGATGGCTTCGATAGCAGAGCTCTTCGCACCATCGAAAATATCAGGTGGCCCCAGCGAGTTTCCAACCAGGTGCTCAGAGCTTGCACATGCCAGCCTAGAACATCTTAGTGACTGAAGTTCCCACTGTGGGTGAAATAATGTGGGACGTGGGATAACGTGGGACGTCCAGTAATCTCCAGTTAGCACGACTGTGTTTGCCTGCTGTACTGGGGGTGCTCTCGCACTGATACTTTTGCACCTGCAGACAATGACATTGTTACACGGTGCTGTTTGTTTGCATGTTGTACGGCGGAGAGGACGGGTCCAGCAGCATGGGGTGTCTATTGAGTGGTGGTGACCGATGTGGGTCCTGGGCTCCTCCATGGGTTTGTGGATGTGGTGGCGGCGCAGGGGCTAGAGGCTGCAGGGCTTCTGTCGCTGTTCACGGACCTTGTGAAGGGTGGGTGCGGACTCGCCCTATGTTTTGGAGTGGACTTTGTTTTGTGTTTTCCTCGCATGGGTGGCATCGGCGCACGTGCAGGGCTTGTTTGGTGAGGTCGTGCCTGTGCGCATGCTTTGGGACGGGACTTCTCAGTTTCATACAAATTGTTTTCCTTCTTGTTTACAGCCGGATCCTGTAGTTTTTTTAACGTTACTAGCAGCGGCCACAGCTTATGAAAAAACTAGTTCACAAGGACACTTAACAAGGACATTAAAACTTAATCTCACAATAAAAAACTGTTTTGTGTTCACTTGTTAATAGCATCTACTTTAAGTGTTGATGTCCTTGTTAAGTGTCCTTGTGAACTAGTTTTTTCATAAGCTGTGGCCGCTGCTTGTAACGTTAAAAAAAACTACAGGATGTAAACAGGAAGGAAAACAATTTGTACGAAACTGTTTTGTGTTCACTTGTCAATAGCGCAATATTTTTGACAGCACTAAAATTTATATATAGGTGGTTTTCATATTCTAGAATGTGATGGTGTCTTGCCCATAGTTGGGCTCAGAGACTGTTTTTCTTATTGATTACACAGAACTTTGCCATGAAATATCTAAAACATAAATGAACAAATGTTGAACCTGATCAACACTAGATCCAGGACCTCGCCATATTTCAACATAAATCAGCATTTTTACAATATTAATTTTAGCTGCTCCATGTCTATATTAAATAATATTGGTCTATAGATTGTTGTGACATCATCTGAAACCCAGCAAATCCACCATAAAAATGAAACTAGGAAACAAGAGAAATATGTATTATCAGAATAAACCAAATAATTAAAATAAAGCTGGATCTTATGTTTGCTTTTGAAACATGGCCCACTGGCTCACTGTAAAATCATGTCTAATGAGTGGAACTGTACGTCATCTTTGTATCAACCTCACAGACGAATCAAAAAAAAGAAAAAAAGAGTGGGTGTCCGTGGGTAACACACAACACGTAAAAGCAGAAATAGCAGGCTCCATTTAGTGGGATTTGTAAAAATGTGGATGTAAAAAGCTGTGGTTCAGGTTGACTTGATAAGTGCAGGAGCAGTGGAGGAAAGTGGCTCTGATTGATCCAGACTACACAGATTTGAATAAAAGGTTTTCAGAGATGGTTTTGTCAGTCAAATATGAGCGCTAATACAGGGACATTTTTATCAATGTAATATCTACAAAATATAAAAATCTACTACCAATGGTTGTTAAAAGTAGAACTACAAGTCTCCACTAACCTAAGAGCATTCTTCTCTCAAATAGAACACACTCTGTTCTACCTTGTGATATCATCTGGTAATACAGGAAGTGCTCCAATGTGTTTTTAAACTCCATACACCTTCACAAGAATCATTTGGATGATTTCAGCCCTGGAATGCCCAATCTCGACTGAATTACAGGTAAAAGGAGCTGTTCATTTGAAGACTACCGCTTCATGACATCACAAGGTGGAACAGAGCATTTTGAGCTGATGCTGACAGACTAATAATAAAGGATTACTCAAACATGTGTGAAGGGGAAGGGGTGTTGCAACAACCTCACTTCTCATTGACTCTTTGGCTGCTATGATACATGCACTCGGATTTCCAAATTTGGAACTCAGTTTCAAATTAGCCACTGTAACTGCTAGCCTCGATGGGCTTCATTTGACTGCAGCTAAACGTCATGGGTGATGTCACACTCCCTCGGTTCACTAGTTTTAGAGCCTAGTGCTCTAGATAAAATCTAGATAGATCTATTGTTTTTATCTAATCTAGATAAAAACAGTAGAGTTTGGCAGATATGTTTTTTCATGGCAAATGCCGATACTGATTATTTAGAATCCAAAACAACCAATAGCTGATGATTTTGGGCCGATATCTCAAGCGAATTTTGACTATTTGGATAATTATATCATTTAAATTTACTACACGCTCACCCCAAGCTCCTTTTTTTACCAAATGGGATCACATTTTATGCAGCTATGTCTTCATAATAAAGTGTTCAACTAAAGCTTTGTGTGTATTTTTTAGGCAGCATTGTTGCTTGAATGCAAATGAGGAGGATAGAGACAGGCCAGTGCAGCGGTGGGGTGTGGCCAAACTCTCGGCTCTTTCCTCTTTAGCGGTGCGCTGTGCGCTGGCCCCACTTCTGCGTTTAAGCGCGGAGGAAGATATGAGATGCTTTCCATTGAAAAATAAACACATTTCCACAGAAAATAAAATTAAACCACTGCTGTTTCAGAGGTTCGGATAAAGGACATCCGAGCCTGGAAACACTCTCACGTGCCTCCAGGCAAATAAAAAAATGCATCTCGCATTGCGTAGCTCGTTCGCGGTCCAAACTCTCTGGGCATAATTTCCAGAGACGGTGGGTAGACATCCAGATGGGGGGTGGAACTGCATTTGCATTTTTCCCCAAGTGTGACGTCTGAAAGTTCCCTTGTTCAGAATCGCCAGTTTGGGCTGTCTTTTTTTCAAACGCGGAAAAGGACCGCAATTGCTCAGTTTACACATTTCGCATTTAGCCATGGGGGGGGGGGGCCTAAACAGGGTAGGGGAGCTCACATTAACGTTCAAAAACCTCAGAAAGTGAACATTTCATGCCATGGGACCTTTAAGAAACAGTATATACATTTGACTCATATTTATGACTATTTCAAAAAGCTAAAAACTCCTTCAAGCATTCAGACTGTCAGCCATTATTATCCAATTAATATGGAAATAATAACTGTCTGAAACCCCCAAAGACAGAGGAGAGCGATATCAGGAATTTAAATGCACTTTCTCCACTGTACATTGATGTAACTCTCTAATTATAAACAAAAGCAATTATGTAAATACATTCTCCAATAGCAATGAACGCCGTCTTAAACCCTTTTGTAACCCAGAGCAAAAATTATTCACTCAAATGACATTGAGACATTTTCCTTTTCAGCAAATCTGTGTTAATTCTATTAGAGGGATTTAATGCTTTCTGCTGAAACTGGGACTCCCTTTTCTCCTAATCCCAGTGAACGCGACACAGAAGAAGAGGAATGCAGGCTGCTCCAGGACATAGACTGTACCACTTCATAGACTGCAGTCTTCATTAAACTGTGAGATTAATTGCAATAATGGATCATAATGACTAAACACATTTGAATTGAAACAGCTGGAAATTTCATTATTTTATTATTATTAAGGGTACATTATAAAGGCGACATGTAAAAAACAGCGCCGTATAATGATGTCATCAGGCTCACAGTGCAGGCGGGCCATAGAACCCTACACAGTTCTAAAGTCCCAGTGTGAGTGCACCCTAAAGGTCTTATATTAATCAAAATGGACTCGGGTGAACTTTAAGCCATGTTATAATGTTGTTACCTCATCAAAAACAGATCTGGAGCTGTGTTTTGTTTCATTCTCACATGTTTGGTTAAAGGGATATTCCAGGATTTTTGACATAGAGGCTCATTTCCGAGTTAGCCAGAGTGCTGCAGAGATGTGGAGACACTTTTTAGCTAATTTCATGCAGTCCTTCCAGCTGCAGTTTTCAGTTGCTAGGCTAGCGCAAGTCAATGGTAAATGGTAGCCTGATTTTAATCAGGCTTACCCACTCCATAGTGCACCCAAGACAAGTCAATTATAACGGCAGACTGTCGATGTAAATACAGTGGTACCTCACCTTACGAAATTAATTCATTCCAGAAGTGGTTTCGTAATGTGAATTTTTCGTAAGTTGAGTAGCTATTTCAATGGAAAAAGCCTGATTCGTTCCAAGGCCCCGTTCCAAGTTTTTTTTTTTATAGTGTAACTTTTTTTATAGTGTAACACTGTGTTCTGCGTCCTGATTGGCTAAGAGACTGTAGACCCAGGACTAAACGTGGACTAAACCAGGTCTAAACAAGGTCTATACCTGGACTGGACCAGGACTAAACCTGGACTAAACCAGGACTGGACACCAGGATTAAAGCGCCACGTGCGGGTCTATTTCCTGGTTTCGTGCTAGCTCTGCTATTAGCAGCAGCACCGGTGTACCTCACGAGTCACGGCTGAGGCGAGCAGCGTCTGCATGCGTGGGGGGAAGGGGGAGGGCGGACACGTGTGTGATAGCGCAGCATGACCTGGCCCGAGACCCGTGCTCAAACCGTGCCTCCTCTAGACCAGATCTAAACCAGGTCTAAACCAGGATTAAACCACCGCGTGCGGGTCTATTTCCTGGTTTCGTGCTAGCTCTGCCGGTGTACCTCACGAGTCACGGCTGAGGCGAGCAGCGAGGAGGGGAGGAGATGTGCCTCCCCTCGGGACGGCACGCAGTCCGAGTGCATGAACGAACGCATGCAAGAGCCGCGGTGGTTTAATCCTGGTTTAATCCTGGTTTAGACCTGGTTTAGACCTGGTCTAGAGGAGGCACGGTTTGAGCACGGATCTCATGCTCGCAGCCCCACGCCGGGTCATGCTGCGCTATCACACACGTGTCCGCACGCAGTCTTCTCCCCCCTCCCCCTTCCCCCCACACTTCACTATTAATACATTTTGTTGAAAATCTATGAAAGTTTGAGTGTTTAAACGAGAGACAAATGTGAGAAAAGTTTAAATCCAGTCTGAGAAAAGCGTATAATGTGTGTGGCTGAGCGTGCATTATTTGAATTTTTGAGATTTCGCGTTTCGTAACTTGAATTTTCTTTCGTATATAGAGACCAAAATTTAACGTGAAGGCGTTTCGTAACTTGGAATTTTCGTTTGTTGGGTCTTTCGTAAGGTGAGGTACCACTGTATATGTTGATTGAGTAATTTTTGAAATAAGACTGACTGCGAATAGCATGAATCATTCCATATCTGAGGGACTAGCTTCGCAGCAGCAGCGGAATTTTACTTTACTCTAGTTGGTTGTGAAGTGACCGATCACGTAAACAGAAGCGAGAAAAGTCGTAGTAGGGAAGACCACAGAGTGAAGAGGTGAATTTTAAAAGAACTACCGGGCAAAATGGTGTTTCAGTGTGCATTTCGAAAATGTACAAATAAAGCCCACAGGTGGGCACCACAAAGTTTTCACAGCTTTCCGGTGCACGATCGAGAAAGGACTCGACTGTGGCTTGTAGCTGCTGGCTTAGACATCAACACACCGGTGGAGACGCTACATAAACAGAAGATTTGCAGTGATCATTTCGGACCAGACTACTACACCAAATCCCTTGGAAAGCCTAGTCTGACAACCACTGCAGTACCATCTGTCTTTCCAAGTGCAAGATCCCGTGATGAAGAACAGGTTTGTACCTTTTTTACCCAAGCTTGCTCCTGTCATTATGTTAGCCTGCTGGTCGATTGATGAAGACTGTGCCAGACCTTTTGCTTCACTCTTGTACTCTACCCGGCTGAGAGAAAAGGCATGCACGCTCATAAAGTTAGCCCATGAACATTCGTCTGTATATTCCGGCTCGTACAGGTACGGTTCAGTGGAGAAAGCAAATTGCTCAGCATCGTTTTCAAAAGCATCGAGAAAACCTCCAAACGTGGCCATGTCTGGATTGTAGAACAGGGCAGGCTACTGTACTCTACGGCTAACGATGACAGCTGAAGGTAAACAAAAAACAGCTGGAAACCTAACTGCAAGGTGATATCACTCCGCCCATGCCTAGCTTGATCAGGAAAAAAAAACACGCTGTTGCATAAGGACATAAATCCTTTAAAGTACAAGGTTGATTATATTTCTAAAATTGTTCCGTCAACACAGACATTTACATCGACAGTCTGGCGTTATAGTTGACTGGCCTCGAGTGTCCTTTGTGGGTAAGCCTGATTAAAATCCGGCTACCATTTACCATTGACTTGCGCTAGCCTAGCAACTGAAAACTCTGCAGCTGGAAGGACTGCATGAAATTCACTAAAAAGTGTCTCCACATCTCTGCAGCACTCTGGCTAACTCGGAAATGAGCCCCCATGTCAAAAATCCTGGAATATCCCTTTAACCCTTTATTATTAGTCTACATCTCCAAAGCCCAAAATGCTCTGTTCCCCCTTGTGATGTCATGATGTGGTAGTTTTCAAGTTATTAGCTCCTTTTACATTTAGTTCAGTAGAGATTGGAAATTCCAGAGCTGATATCATCCAAATGATTCTTGTGAAGGTGTATAGAGTTTAAAAACACAGTGGAGCACTTCCTGTATTGTCACATGACATCACAAGGTGGAACAGAGTGTTTTCTGTCTGAGAAAAGAACCCTAAGGCCTCAGACTGCACTCAGTATTCACCTACACAAGAGTAAAAACACCATGTTTTGGATGTTTATTTGTTCAGCTGCATTAAAAGTGAATGGAGAGGGCCACATTGCTTGCCATAGGCAGTGCCGCCCTGAACATGTATTGAGACGTACATTTCCGAAAAAAGAATCCAACCTACTTCTGACGCTCTACCAAGTGTACAAAATACACAGAAAACATGGATTTGTAGTGTACTGACTCTCATCTGAAATTATGACATCAAATTGTCCAAGTGAACAGTCTCTCTCTGACATATGAGCCTGTTCCTCTGCCTCATGTGGCTTCACACTGGTCTATAATGTGCTGTGTTATAATGTGCTATGTTCTGCTGTGTAAACATGCTGTTCGTGTTTTTAAATGGCCATCTGTGGTTTTAAAAGACCCATATGAAAACACTTCAGGGTCTACGATTATAAGACAATACAACTGCTGTGAATGCAAATTATCATTGTTTTGAAAAATGGATCAGAAAATCCAGCACAGAGCCAGCTGTTCTGTGGTTGAATAAGTAACTAAATCAGCAAATGGAGTCACAACCAGGCCTGGAACCATACACATTTGAAGCACAGTAAACTGCTACACAGAAATATTCTGAACTGCTTTAAGCCACTGACACAATTAAAATAAAGCAGAATAATCCCAGTAAACCATTTTTAAATAGAAAGTAGCATTAATAGGCCTGAGCTGCAACAAATACATAGCAGTTAAAAGTTGCCAAAATGTGTAAACTGAGCAAATGCGGCCCTTTTCCACATTTGAAAAAAAGATAGCCCAAACAGGCGATTCTGAACAAGGGAACTTTCTGACGTCACACTCGGGGAAAATGCAAATGAATTCCCCCAGCACACATCGCACCGCTAATCCAGGAAACAGTGGCATATTTGGCTACACCCCACCCGCTGCACTGGCCTGTCTCTGTCCTCCTCATTTGCATTCAAGCAACAACGCCCAGAATAAAGCGTTTTAGAGACATATTTCTGAACAGACTGTCTTCATGAGGCTCTCCCATGCACTAAGGCTTGAGTTTGGAGAAGGATTCATATACAGTATTAGGGAACCAATAAGGCGCCATATAAAAGCATCAAGAAGTACCATGTCATGGGATCTTTAAAATAGTGTCCCTTGATTGCATTTCAGGCTGTTATTAGCGCAATATCTTGACTTCAAAGGTCATTTTATTTATGTTTTCTGTGGTTTCTACATGAAATGTGCTAATGAGCCCACTCCAGCCTCCTCAGCCTGAGCAGACAAGAGCTGCAATTAACAACACTGATGAAAAATGCAGGTGTACATGAAAGGTGGACAGGGGGTGAGTGCAGAGAGGCAGAGGTCATGCATTATAAATCAAAGAGGAAGCAGCAGTGTTTGGATGCCTGTGTGATGTGGAGTATTGTGAATGTCTGGATATTTTGCACACACTTTTAAACGTACTTTACTGGTGGAGGGTCGAGGGCGATGTGAATGTTCTATGGTGTGACAATAAACATATCCATCTAGCATTTATCCATTATGGGTGTTTATATTGCTCAAAAATACAATGGCTGTGTCTGAATGTCAAAATGATTCCCGACTTAGGGCATTTTTAGGGGTGTCTAAATGTCCAGTTCGTGAAAAAGTAGTGAACTCAAAATTTCCCACAACGCACCTTGAAAAGTAGTGGGCATTGGTGGTCAATGGCCCTCTTAATATAGACCACAGTGCATTGCGAGAGTCAGGAAAACAGCAGCATGCAGCGACAGGCGTTAAACTGGACACAACATGACTAAATGAAAGCAGATAAAAGCGCTGGTTTATGGCCCTGTTGATCCAGCTGTTAAAAGAAAAAAAAATCCACATCTCAGCCAAAAATCAAACGTTTTAGGTGAAGTTCATCTTCATCTTCGTGACTCAAAAATAAAACTGCTCTCGCAATTCACAAGGACATGTACAATAACCACATTATTCACTACAAAGACTCAATATCCACTGCTAAATCCACCTACTACTCCGGCCTGATTCACTCCAACAAACACAACTCCAAGACCCTTTTCTCTCTTCTCTCTAACATAACAAAACCCCCTGACTCTCTGCCCAACCACCTTTATTCCTCTGATTTTTGCAACTCTCTCATGTCTTTCTTTGTCTCCAAGATCACAACCATCCACCAACACCTGACAAATGGAGCTGCAGTCTCTGGAGTGGACACCTTCTTCCCTCGCTCACCTCTTAACCTTCTTAACTCTAAACCCTCTACCTCCCAACTTGACCCTATTCTTACATCTCTTGTTAAATCCTGTCTCTCCTCTCTTGCCCCCGTCATCACTAACATCATTTACTCTTCTCTGGTCTCTGGTACTGTTCCTTCATCTTTCAAAACTGCTTCTGTTACTCCTATTCTGAAAAACCTGGTCTAGATCCCAACAACTTCAATAACCTCCGTCCTATTTCTAACCTGCCCTTCATTGCCAAAATTCTTGAAAAAACTGTTGCCTCTCAAGTACAAACTCATCTCAACACTAACAATAGCTATGAACAATTTCAATCCGGTTTCCGCCCACTCCATAGCACAGAAACAGCACTTCTCAAAATCACCGACCTCCTATTAGCTTCTGATTCCAGTTTACTTTCTATCCTCATCCTCCTCGATCTGACAGCTGCCTTTGACACTATCTCCCACAACATCCTCATTCACAGACTTCAATCCATTGGTATTTCCCACATTCCTCTCTGATCGCAGTCAATTCATCCAATTCAAATCTTGCAAATCCAACACTTTTCCTGTCACTGCTGGTGTTCCCCAAGGCTCTGTCCTAGGTCCACTTCTTTTTATCATTTACATCCTTCCACTTGGCTTTCTGTTCCGTAAACACAACATTCCTTTTCACTGTTACGCGGATGACACCCAGCTCTATATTTCTACCAAACCTTCCATCTTCTACCATCTCTCCCCCCAACCTCTCTTACCCTCTGTCTACAAGAAATCCATTCCTGGTTCTCCTCCAACTTTCTCAAACTTAACAGCTCTAAAACTGAAGTCCTCCTAGTAGGCACCCCTTCCACTATCTCCAAATCCAGCAGTTTCTCTATATCTATCCATGATTCCACTGTCCTTCCTTCCCCTCAGATCAAGAGTCTGGGTGTCATCCTTGACAGGACACTTTCTTTCCAATCCCATATTAATAACATCACCCGCTCCGCCTACTTTCACCTCCGCAATATCTCTCGTCTCCGCCCCTCTCTCACTCCTCGCACCACTGCCATACTTGTTCACAGCCTTGTTACTTCCCGGATTGACTACTGCAACTCCCTCCTCTTTGGTCTCCCAAACAAATCCCTCCAGAAACTGCAGCTTCTCCAAAATTCCGCTGCCCGCATCATCACCAGCACCCCCTCCTCCCACCACATCACCCCCATCCTCCAACAATTACACTGGCTTCCCATAAAACAAAGAATTAACTTTAAAATTGTCTTAACCACCTTCAAAGCGATCCAAAACCTGGCCCCACCATACATCACTGACCTCCTCCACATCTCCATTCCTTCTCGCTCCCTCCACTCCTCCTCCTCTCTCCAGCTCTCTGTTCCCTCTGCCCGTCTCGTCACCATGGGGGGCAGAGCCTTCAGCCGCTCTGCTCCCCTGCTCTGGAACTCTCTCCCTCCTGACCTCCGCAATATTGACTCTCTTCCTATTTTCAAATCCAGACTCAAAACACACCTGTTCACTTTCACCATCTTCCAGTTTTGTATCTCTGTTTTAAGTATTTTTATGTTTTTAACTTTGTTTTGTACAGTGTCCTTGGGTGTCTTGAAAGGCGCTTTTAACTCATTCACTGCCAGCCTGTTTTCAGAATGTCAACCTCAGACTGCCACAACTTTTGGACCATTTTCACTGATTTTACAAGACTCACAGAATACTGAGTTCTTTGACTATATAAACATGGCACACATCAAAATAAAGCGTAGACTCTCTTCTTTCACCTGGAAAAAGAATTATGTTGCTAACCTTTTCGGTTCTCAAGTAATTGATAGTAGAACATAGGGTAGTTTCAGCAAAAACACTGGTTTTTGAGCAAGAAATGGAGAAAACGACCGTTTAGTTCAGAGAAGGATTTCGAGCAGATTAGTTACTTTGACGTCAATACTTATCAATTTAGTGATACCTTAAACATCTAAAAGAACAGAGAAAGTGATTTTTGATGACAAAGTACATTTTTTTATTTACAAACATAAGAAATATACACATATATATACACTATATACAAGTTGACAACAAAATTTGAGGACAAAATTTGAGAACAATGTGTGGGGTGTGTGCGCGTGTGCATGTGCATGTGTGTGTGCATGTGCATGTGTGTGCATCTATGTGTGTGCGTGTGCATGTGTGTGCATGTGCATGTGTGTGTGTATGTGTGTGTGTGTGTGCTTCAAACC
Organism: Paratrypauchen microcephalus; assembly: GCA_036785185.1. Taxonomy (NCBI): domain Eukaryota; kingdom Metazoa; phylum Chordata; class Actinopteri; order Gobiiformes; family Gobiidae; genus Paratrypauchen; species Paratrypauchen microcephalus. The sequence goes on from JAVJIX010000133.1 coordinate 2,376,949, forward strand.
CCACCAGAGAAATCCCTTTTAGTGTGGTAAATGGTAAAACATTTACCTGGGTGCAAGGGGACACTACACGCCTTGCACCACATCCTCGTCTCACTCCGTTGGCCCCTACTAGCACAGACCCGACACCTCCTTGTTGGTTTGAATTTTTTTCCAGTGGGCATCAGGTTTTGGAGCTCGTGCCTTGCCATGTCACCATCTAGGCGGCTCTCTGGGTCTGTGCAGTTTGGTGCCCTTGGCCTATGTCCTTCCTCCTCGTCCCCCTCACCTGCAACTTCCTCCCTCTCACACGGCCTTGTGGTCCAGGTTCTGACTACCTTCTCAGTGAACTCTAACAAGGTGCTACACTGGCCTGGATTTACATTTTTATATAAGATGAAGGAGTTGAATATTGCCAGCTGAAACATGTAGGCTACAAACTTTTTGGACCAGTTCAGGGTTTTCCGGATGAAAGGGTAGTACGACACGTTTTGATCCAGTTTGTCAACCCCATTCATATTGGCATTATAGAACACAACACATTCAGGCTTCAACTGGGGGGCCCTGTTTTTGTGTTTCCTCTGCCACACTTCAACAGTCTGCATTTTATCTTGGTGACAGGTGGTCACCATCTTTACCACTCTTTTGTCATGCCAAGCCAACACCATGACCTTCTTGTTGTGCCTGACAACCTTTCCCCCTGCCCCCAGGTCACTCTTTTATGTCCCTTATCACGTGTGGTTCCCCCCTGTTTTTCCGCAGTGTCCCACATACATTTGTTTTTTTTTTCAATAGGCTCTCACACAGTGACACTGAATTATAAAAATTGTCCATATACACGGTGTAGCCATGACCAGTGAGACGATCTAGGAGATTGTAAACAATCTCTGGCAGAGTGCTGGCTTCTCCAACATAGGGCCGCATATTGAAACAATAACCCGTGGCTGAATCACAAAGAACGTAAGACTTAATGCCATATTTTACGGGCTTTTGCGGATTGTATACTTTAAATGATAAGCGCCCCGCCACTGCATCATGCCTTCATCAATACAAATGTTCTGCCCAGGTTGGTACATGTCTTTAAATTTTTGAATAATGTAGTCCAACACTGGGCGAATTTTATAAAGCTTGTCCCCGGCATCTTGTGATGCATTGTCATTAAAATGTAGGAATCTCCAAATCAGTTGAAACCGGTTTCTAGGCATTGTTTTTGAGAAATAGGGTGTGGATATCATTTCATCCGTTGACCAGTACTTATCAAGCCTTGGTTTTTTTATTATTCCGGTTAGAAACGTCAAACCAAAGAACTGTTTCAGTTCTTGCACTGACACTGGTTTCCAGTGTGTTGCTCTGCTTTGTTGGAGACGGTCAGGGTGAGCAGCAAGATACTGATGTGCGTACAAGTTTGTTTGTTCAGTGATGTGCCCCAGCAGCTCATCTGTAACAAACAGTTCAAAAATCAGCTGGCTGGTCTGACTCCAGCTCCGCAGCAGCATTCCGGAGTCCAGGGGTGGCAGTGAAGGGAAAGGTGTTGGGTTTCCAACCCTTTCTTGCCACTCCACACTTTGTGTGGCAGATGCACCACCTGTAAATGATAGAAATATATAACATTACCTAATTGTATTTTTATTTTGTATTGCTGCAGTTTTTATACATTATATATATATATATATATATATATATATATATATACATATATATACACACATATTACCTTTGTTCTGCGCTTTGCGAGCAGGAGTGGGTCCTCTGCTGGTTGAAGGCTCTGTAAATAGAAAATTCCTTCACAATTACCACACAGCAGAATCATGTTAGTTAGTTAGTTTCTTAGTTTTTCTTACCCATCTCGTGCCTCTTTGGAGCAGAAGGGGGGATTGGTTCTCTGCTGGTTGAAGGCTCTGTAAATAGAAAATTCCTTCACAATTACCACACAGCAGCATCATGTTAGTTAGTTAGTTTCCTAGTTCTTCTTACCCATATCATGTCTTTCTGGAGACGAGTCTCTGCTGCTCCCGGATGATCCTGATGGAAGCCATTCATCTGATGAGTCTGGGTCTGGCTCACTGAACTCCTCATCACTGTCCTCCTGCCCTGATATGCCCACGCCTGACTCGTCTCTCGCCTCGGGCAGACGAGACCCCTCCTCTGACACATGCGCTCTCGCATGGCTCGACACATGCGATCCCGCACGGCCCCGCTTTGACACATGCGATCCCGCACGGCCCCGCTCCGACACATGCGATCCCGCACGGCCCCGCTTTGACACATGCGATCCCGCACGGCCCCGCTTTGACACATGCGATCCCGCACGGCCCCGCTCCGACACATGCGATCCCGCACGGCCCCGCTCCGACACATGCGATCCCGCACGGCCCCGCTCCGACACATGCGATCCCGCACGGCCCCGCTCCGACACATGCGATCCCGCACGGCCCCGCTCCGACACATGCGATCCCGCACGGCCCCGCTCCGACAGATGCGATCCCGCATCGCTCGCCTCGGGCAGACGAGACCCATGTCCCGACCTACCCTCACTGCCGTAGCGTGTGTCCCGCTTCACAGGACCGCTCCGAAGGCACTGATCAATCGTCAGTTGTTTGAACACTCGTTTTTCCGCTCTCCTCGCCATCTTAACTCACTCTCTCACTACTCTCTACATGGGCTGGCCTCTTCCGGCTCTCCGATCGGCAGACAATAGTACAAAAGATAGCCACCTACAGGTTGGGATGTACGAATTACACCTTAAAAGTTGCTCCAGGTTGTTTCCTAGCAACCCCCGCTGTAAAACGTCTTTGACGAGAAAATTCGTCACGGCACTCAACGTTCGGATTCAACATGACGAGAAAACTCGTCACCGGCAGTCAAAGAGTTAAATAAAATCTATTATTATTATTATCTTGACAAAAACAAAATGATTATTATCAGTCCATAAACACTTGTGTGTCAGCCTGATCTGAGAGAAATCAAGTTTTATCGGAGTTTAGTGACTTTTTTCACCCAGAGTCACATGACCTGAATGTGCATTATAGAGGATGCTAAAGAGTGTGGGCCTATGTAGTGAATGAGGAGTTAGGAGCTAGGGTGGATATTAGGACATAACCAATAACTTCAACAGATCTGACCTGTAATGTACTGTAGTGCTGTAACCTGCTTGTCTCCCTTGTGATATAGAGGTTTAATCTATACTGTGGAACATTCTAGACAAAGCAATAACATTTCCATGGAGACATGCACGTGGCAGACCCTCCACTAGAAATGTGGACAGTGCACCTTTAAAGTGGAACTAAATACTGTAATTAAAGATCCCGTGACATGGTACTTCTTGATGCTTTTATATGGCGCCTTAATGGTTCCCTAATACTGTAAATGAATCCTTCTTCAAAATCAACACTCAGTGCATGAGAAAGAGATAAGATGAGAAAGAGTCATAAATGTCACTCTGGAACACTCCATTATGGGCGTTGTTGCTTGAATGCAAATGAGGAGGACAGAGATGGCCTATAGTAGAGGGTGGGGGCGTGGCCAAACTCTCCGCTCTCAGCTGTGCCTGTCCGCTCTGACCCACTTCCTTGTTTTTGAGCGGAGGGAGAGATGAGAAGCCTTCCATTGAAAAATAAACACATTTCCACAAAAAATTAAATTAAACCACTGCTGTTTCAGATTTCCACAGGCTCAGATAAAGGACTTCCGAGCCTAGAAACACTCGCAAGTTCCTCCAGGCAAATTAAAAAACGCATTTCGCATTGCCTAGCGCATTCGCGGTCCAAACTCTCTGGGCGTGATTTACAGAGACGCTGAGTACAGACAGACGGGGGTGGAACTGCATTTGCATTTCTTTTTTCGATCTGACGTCAATAAGTTTCCTTGTTCAAAATCGCCCGTTTGAGCTCTGATTTTTTCTAACGCAGAAAAGGATCGCAAATGCTCACTTTAGACATTTCGCAACTTTTAACCATGGGGGGGGGGGCCTAAACAGGGTAGGGGAGCTCACATTAACGTTCAAAAACCTCAGAACGTGAAAATTTCATGCCATGGGACCGTTAACTCTTTTGATAATACACTGTATATGATGTTTTAATAGCGTTTAGTATTTTTTTTGACAATTATAGTACAAACTGGGTACATTTGCAGCTTTGTCTGTGCTGCCAACAGAGACATATGTGATTTCAAGTACTATCTGACGTCACACAGAACTGCCCTGATTACAGCCAGGTGTTTCTGATACAAACATCTGGCTGCATGGGCAGAGTTTGAAATGTGGATACCTGTTTGACCATTCACACCGTTCTTCATATGTCCAGACCCCGCCCCTCCTCCCCTACAGTGAAAAACATGCATTCTTAATGTGAGCCGGTCACCTCTCCACAGATCTGACTGGGCCTGATCATGTCATATGCTCATCTCCAGGGCTCTATAATTTCAAACGCAATTTCGATATACAGTGGTACCTCACCTTACGAAATTAATTCGTTCCAGAAGTGGTTTCGTAACGTGAATTTTTCGTAAGTTGAGTAGCTATTTCAATGGAAAAGGCCTGATCCGTTCCAAGGTTGTTGTTTTTTTATAGTGTAACTTTTTTTTATAGTGTAACATTTGTGTTCTGCGTCCTGATTGGAATAAACCAGGTCTAGACCAGAACTAAACCAGGTCTAGACCAAGTCTAAACCAGGACCGGATCAGGTCCAGACCCGGACCAAACCGGGACCAGACCAGGATTAAATCACCCCGTGCTCGGCCCGAGCGGGCCCGCGGCCCCGAGGGGGAGGCACGGCCCAGGCGCTGCGGCTCCATCCCGCGCCGTGTCGACGTCGCTTTTTGATCCTTCGATGTCGGCTCTTCCTATCATTGTGAAGCAGAATTCACCAAGCGTTGGATTGTTCACTCACTAAGGGAACGTGAGCTGGGTTTAGACCATCGTGAGACAGGTGAGTTTTACCCTACTGATGATGTGTTGTTGATAGTAATCCTGTGTCTCCGCTCCCCTCGCGCGTTCGGCACTATATTGAGCCGCTTCACTATCAACACATTCCATTGAAAATCTATGAAAGTTCGAGTGTTCAAACGAGAAAGAAATGCGAGAAAAGCCCAACTCCAGTCTGAGAAAAGCGTAGAATGCGTGTGGTGAGGCATTTACAGCCCTAAAACATGTAGAACAATTGCAAAATACAAAGTTGTCCTACCTCGTGGACCTCTCCCACCGCGGGCCACCTCTGGAACCTAACCCCGTGTGTGTTGATAAAGTGTATTTACATTTCGGGGCGTGCATCTGAGCGCGCATTAATTGAATTTTTGAGATTTCGCGTTTCGTAACTTGAATTTTCTTTCGTATCTAGAGACCAAAATTTGACGTGAAGGCGTTTCGTATGTAGGGTCTTTCATAAGGTGAGGTACCACAGTACTATACTTGATGCTCAATACAGTTTTCTATACCACAATGATAATTTAAAAAAAACAATCTTTAGACAACAGAATGTGATCATGATTATTAAATCATAATACTTTCTTTTCTATTCCTATGTGGTCTTATATCTGTGTAATCCCTGGTGGTCCATGGGTGTATACTAGTCTATGTGCTCTTATAGCTGTTCTGATACAGCTCAACATCATTCTAAAGACATTCAGGAAAGATTTATTTCTATCCTGTGTTTGGGACTTACTTGTTCAAATGGTTCAATACTAGTTTTAGTATTGATAAGGGTATGTTTTACAACCCTACTCCCTACTGGTAGATATTTAAAATGCCATACTGTGGAACATTCCAGTTAAGCAATGACTTTTTGGTAAATGGTTTCATGCACAAGTTAGGCAATGTTTGCACGTCTGACCAAACGATGGCTTTTATCCAATGGTACTGTAAATGGTCACATCTTTATATAGCGCTTTTCCACCTTCAAGGCACCCAAAGCGCTTTACAACAAGGAACCAATCACCCATTCACACACGTATTCACACACCAGTGTACGCAGACACTGGGGGCGGGGAGGGTTAAGTGTCTTGCCCAAGGACACAACTGCAGCATTCATCTGTGGGAGCTGGAATCATACCAACCAACCTGTGGGTCAGTGGCTCTGACCGCTGATGTTTCTTTTGTCAAGAGCGGGATTTGAACCACCAACCTTTGGATCAGTGGACAAACGCTCTACCAACTGAGCTGCCGCCCCGTGCAATCAAAGATGCACACATTAATGAACTGCATGAATGCACAAATATGAAATGTACATATGTATATAGCATGTGTGGTTGTGATGTATGTATCTTTATGACTGAGTTTTTGTAAGTTGTTTTTTTATGGTATTTTATTGGTATTTATGCCATTTTATATCAACCTGTCCAGGGACTGCAGGTGGAAATTAGCATATTTGCTATAACCTGGCACAAACATATTACCTCTTTTATGTAGGTCAATGTTTTTATGTGCATTGTCCCTGTCAAATAAACCAATAAACTAAACTAAACTAAACTAAACTAATGGTCACATTTTTATACATCGCTTTTCTACCTTCACTCAAAGCGCTTTACAACAAGGAACCACTCACCTATTCATACATTCCTACACCAATGGATGCAGACACTACTGCTACCTTCATCGAGACAAGCGGTCGCAAACCTCCACCTAAAAACGTGTATAGAATGCGAAACGTATTCAACCAAATAAACTTTTGTCAAGATGACAAATTGAATTTCTCCTTTTGCCTCCACCTAAAAAGTTACACAGTGCATCTTTACAATTTTCAGTTCTCCAAGTAAGATCAAGGCATTATTTTTTAATTTGATATTTTTTACATCTCCAGCTGTTGTAACATAAGATGCTTTTCAAACTAATTGTAATGCTAATTTAAAGGCTTGGCAACATGACTGTGGCTAAGAATATTAGCGGGAACAGAAGAGTGGTTCTTGAAGGAGTGAATGAAGAACATACAACAGGACTGTAGTTATTATATTATATATAATAAGTTGAGTCTTTTAAACAAAATATAACAAAAATAACAGGTTTTCTTCAAAAGAGCTCATCAGTGTATAGTCCAAAGTTCTTGAATCACAATCTGTATAATCCACAGTTCGAGAATTGCATTTTATGATTCACAGTTGATGATTCACGGGGGAAAAAAGGAAACAGTTTTTCCACCCGCACAGTTTTAGTCTAGTTTAGCTCACCATCTGGTGTTTTGTTGAGGTGAAGTTAGTTATAGTCCACTGAAAGTGAACTCCATCCATAAAAAAACTGACCTAGAAGGCCAAAACACAAAAAAGTATTTCATTCAAAATAAATAACATTGTTACTATTATAATGTAACCCAATATGAACACATTAAATCAATGCATGAATAAACATACATGGGAAAAATATACACAATCAGGGCATGAACCATTAAACAGGTCTGAATAATTAATATAGTTAATTATTCATAATTCATATAACTAATTATTTATCCAAAAGTTCATTTGAATTTGTTAAATAAATCATGTATCGATAATCAATGACTATAGCAATCAAAACGTTCGTTTAGGTCATTAAAGACAAGTGCACTTAATTGTAATATGTAATGTAATAATATGTAATATCAAAATGTTAATTCCAAATACTGGTCAAAATACTCAGGCAGAGTTCATAAATAAAATTGTTGCGCAACAAACATGGAATAAATAAACACGTAGTTCATAGTTAGTAGGGGTGGCACGGTTCACAAAATTCACGGTTCGGTTCGTATCACGGTTTAAGGGTCACGGTTTTCGGTTCTGTACGGTTCTTATTGGTTTCTTTCAAAATACACCTTATATCCATTTATCTTAATAATCCACAATAACAGGATATAACATTAAAAAGGTTATAAGATTATATAATAATCTAATGTAATATAAAATCTTAATACAATGTAATAATCACACAATCTGAATTTGACACGACTTTAAGCCCATTATTGGAACCATCTCTGAAAGCTAGGTGATATCCTGAAATTCTTGATACAGCAAGAGGGAGGACATTGATGATTTCCACATGCCTTTTCTTTATTTTGACAAAAAAAAGGAGATTGAGTATTGTCATTTAGTGACATCTACAGGAACTTAAGTGGCTTTTTTCACTTGAAATGAAAGTGCAGTATTTCAAAACATATGGCAGTAATGAAAGTGCAGTATTTCAAACATATCAAAACTTATGTAAACTATTAAAAACAAAAACTGGCAATCAATATAAAATGTTGCATGACGATCAAACACACTGCACTGTTTAAACACTCATTTGTTCACTTAATTTTCATTTTCTTCTGCAAGAAAATTAGTTTCTCCACGTTTTGTGCCAAGAGGCGAGACCTACTTGCAGTGACAATGTCCCCTGCCGTTGAGAAAACACGCTCACTTGGCATAGATTTACCTGGGACAGCAAGATCACGTTTTGCGGAGACGCCAAGAGCGTGGCCCGGGCTAAGAAGCCGGAGAAGGTGGAGAAGGAGGCGCGGGCCCACTTCATCTCCGAGGGCGGAGACCCTGGCAACCCCACTCTGGTGCCGAGTCGTCACAGCATCCAGTTTTGCCAGTACCAGGGTCAAACATTCAAATGGCTCCTGGAGAATGATGTGGGCTACGTTGTTCAGCTGGAGTGGGAGCGTGTCCATCAGCCCGCTGATGGCCAACAAGGACGCACTCGCCCAGTACGCTTGAGCTTACAGTGAAGTCCAGGAGCTTCTGGACTTCCATAAAGCACAGGTGGAGGCCCGGGCTCGTGCCAGTCAGCCCGGGAACGAGGGTGAGGCCCTTGTTGGCTTCGGTGTATACCACAAGGACACGCTCAAGGACCTGTACGAACCCAGCGACCCTGAGAGGAAGAGGTAAAAAGAAATTGTGTTTGAATCCTGTGTGGTTTTGTATTTGCTTTTGTTTATTAATGCACCGTTTGTCCTGCAGCTATGTCAACTGGCTGAGACGGAGTTCACCCATGCCTGGGACCACAATGGACGCCACAAAGAAGTACGTTCAGGGGAGGGACAAGGAGCAGGCGGCCAGCAGCACCAGCAGCAGCATCACCACCACCACATCACTCGCGCTGCAGCGAAAGCCGGCTGCTCCTTCGTTCAAGTCCCTCCTGGCGTGGCGTTCCCTCACCCCAGGCGAGCTGCAGGCCAAGATCCGCAAGCTTGTGGACCATAGACCATCACGGCCTGCAGCTCCGGGTAGCCTTCCTTTCTGTCCTTTAAACACCGGATGCTCAGTGCATGAGACTCAAGAACCAATGCTGTATTTTTTACCCATAGTGTTATCCTCCGTCCGAGACCAGCGCCCCTCGCGTCCACCGCCACCTGCCCCCAGAGAGGTGACGGACGAGGAGCTGGTCGGGGCAGCCAGTGACATAGAGAGGGGTAGATGTCACACACAACAAACACTATTCTATCTGACATTGAAATTTTGATATTGTGTGAATTCGTAATGAATTAACTTTCCTTTTGATTGTATTTGTTTTTGAGTACTTCATAAAGCGGGTGCTTGAAGGACAAAGGAAGGTTTTGGAGGTAATCTTTATCGTGCATTGCATGGTTGTAGATGGTAGATGTGACCTCCTCACTGTCACTACGCTGCTCTGTGGTGCTAATCAAGATTTTACCCAACCTGTCATCATTAACACTACCCAGCCTTCCCACACTTATTACCCACGGTTAATGGTGTACGTCATTCATTTTAACATGTGTTTCCCATTCACTAAAATCACTTATAACTAGGGCTGTCAGTTTAACGCGTTAATTAGATTAATTAATTACACTGCTAATTAACGCGTTATAAAAATTAACGCAATTAATTATGAGCGCAATTCAATGCGCGCGCATTTTAAATTCGGCGTGCCGGGCCTTTGAATGGCGAATTTATTTATAAAAATGTGACGGAGCAGAGCACGTGAAGACGCCGCGTCTGTTTCCGTATCTGCTGCGCTGCGCGCGCTGAACCCCTTTCAATTCCCCATAACCTCTCCAGCGTGTTCTGCCGTGACTAAGGGTGCACACTTAAGAAGCGTTAGTTTTGCCCATCCAAATCACGCTATAATTTGCTCACCCCGTGGTGCCGCCGCCTCCTCCCTCCTCCTCCGTGCGATGGTCCGGACACATCCGCGCCGGGTTCCAGGGGTCAGGTGAGCCATGAGTAATTTACACGGACAATTATTTGTATTCTCTGTATATTTATTGACATTGCATGAAAGCTACTGTACGTGCTCACGTACACCAGAAATATTCACCATTTAATAGGCTAGTGGAATGGTGTAAATGAGCTTTCAAATGAATGTTACGTAAGGTGGGAGGTGAATGGGGGTGTACGGCAGTCTTGTCTTGGTTACACTGGAGGTAACGTGCACTGAAAGAGTGAAAGACTGAAAGACTTAAAGGGGAAGTGCGTGAAGAGTCCCTCAGTCGTCCAGGTAGAATCCATGATAAGAGAGAAATTCAATTTGTCAACTGGACAAAGTTTGTTTGGTCGAAAACGTTTCGCCGCTCATCCGAGAGGCTTCGTCAGTTCTGGTTCTAGTGCTGGTTAGACCCTGTTTAGAACCAGAACTGACAAAGCCTCTCGGATGAGCGGCAAAACGTTTTCGACCAAACAAACTTTGCTCAGTTGACAAATTGAATTTCTCCTTTTATCTTTTAAAGGGGAAGTCTGCATTCTTTTCACTGTACCACTATAAATCACACCTTTTTTGCACTGTGGGAAAGCACAATAAACCACCTAAAAAAATTATTTTTAAAAATGCGATTAATTAGATTAATTAATTACAAATCCTGTAATTAATTAGATTAATTTTTTTAATCGCCTGACAGCACTACTTATAACCAAACTAAACTAAGTCTAACATTATTCGATTCTATTCTAAATTATGTTAACTATATTCCATACATGCATGCCTTGGTGGTTGATTTATTAGCAGGCTCACTGTGCAGTAGCTAAGTTTTTGTGTCTGAAGTCAACGAACAGGTCCTTCAACCTCTCCCGCTCCCTGTGATGGCGCCTCCTACACCTTCTCCGGCTGCTGTGCCCCCCGCCGCCTCCACACCCCCACCCATGGCTGCTCTACCTACGCCTGCCACCTCCAAAGCCTCTGTGGGAAGCCAGGAGCCCCGAACATTGTCCGTGGAGGAGATTGCATCGGGGGAGGCCACCCTGGCACCACCGCCGAGGAAGAGTAAGAAGAAGGAGAAGCACGTGGAGCAGCCAACTTCCACTCCTGCTGTGGCTGAGGTGAGGAAATAGTCACGTGTCATACACAACTATTTGCTCAGCGCGCTCTCACATCAGCTGCCTTACACCTGTTGGGTGCTTCTTACAGTGTGTGCCTGTTTTTCTTCACAGCCCCAACTATCAGAGAGCTGACGGACAGCTCTCACGAGGGAACAGCAGGAGTGGGTTGCTGTTTAGGGTGGACAGTAGGGGGAGGAGCCGCCTTACTGGCGACCTGGAACTGTGGTGGGCCCCCCCCAAGCCCCGGCAAAATTACACTCAGCCGCCCGCCAGTCCTGACTCCTTCTTCGCATGCCGGTTGTTCCTCTGGATGCCCCAGCGTCTGTGGGGCGTCCGGCTGGCATGCACCCAGCCCGGTTGCACCAAAAATTTAACCAGGGCTGGGCTGTACAAGACCATCCGGAGGGTCTTGGACATCGACTCCTGGTACTTCATGGCCACCGAGTACCTGGAATGCACTCGATGTCACAGGAAGGTAGCAGGATGGTCGCAGGAGGTGATGCGGCAGCTGGGGCCAGGACAGCCGGCCCAGTTCCCAGCTGTGCTCACATACAGTAACACACAGAGTAAGTTGCAGGCTACCCATTCTAATGTGGTGTTGAGTGTGTGGCTGTTCTGTAACACAATTACTCTTCCTTAGGCTCTCCTGCGACTGGCGGGTCATAGCTCTGCTGCGTGAGCGTTCTCGGGGGAAGAGCGCCACGCAGCATCAAAATAAACTCTGTGAGCTGCACACAGAGGCGTGGATGCGGAAGTCCATACGGTACCTCAGCGTCATGAGGCCCTTCAAGAAGGCGAGTGTGGTGTCCGAGGTTCGGCCGCCTCCTGTCATGCGCCCCCTCCCACTTCCGGGGTGGCTGCTGACAGTCTATGGCAACGACATCCTCACCAGCCTCCAGGACGTGAAGGGCCGGGTCACCTCCATCTTTGGGAAGATCCTGAAGTTGGATTCCACCAAGAAGGTACGTGAATCACAACACATTTCAGGCATGACTGACGCATTGCTCCGGCGTTATTACTCCGGTGTTACTGTTTGTTATCGTCAACAGGTGACCCGAAAACTCGCCGGTGCCGCCTGTGGAACTGCAGCATGGGCTACCAAGGTGCACCCAGTGTGGACAGCTTTGGCGGAAGGAAACTGGACACTTCCGCCAGGGGCTGACCTATGTGTGCTCAAGGAAGGATGACTGGCAGAGAGAGAAGCAGGAGGAGAACCCGGATTGAGCTCCCAGAACTGCTTACACCCTCCTGCTGGGGCAGATGGTGTAAATAGTTTTTTTGGTAGTTCGTGTGCGTGTGTAAATAGTTCCCCTCCACCAGGATTGGGACCTTGATGCGGTGTGGAGGCTTACCACTAACACCGGTCCACACTCATCTGATCTGTAGTGAGTCTCAATTTTCACTGACATTGACAAGAAATGTGATGTCCCCTTCTGTGTTATGAATTTAAGCACATTCTGCTGTCATACACACGTTCTACCATCTGATGTGATTGATAACATTGATAAATGTGATGCTCCCTTGTATGTAATGAATTTTACACATTCTGCTGTGATACACATGTAATGCACCTTCCATGCAACAATGATTCAACAGCTATATTTTTGTATTGGTATGTTTGATCTTATGTCTTTAATGCAATTACACTGTGCCATAATGTGTGACAAATTTACTTTGAACTCTTAAACTCATTTTCATCAATCTATATTCACTAATTCAGTGCATGTATGTGTAAATAACTTTAATCTATATTTTGTCTAATTATATACATTATAGACATGTAATCAATACTACACACAATCAAATTAAACAAAATACATAATACAGTTCCTTTTAAATCAATACTATACACAAATCAAACATAATACAGTTACTTTCAATCGAACCACCAACCCCGGGGTCACTAGGCAAACGCTCTACCAAATGAGCTACTGCCGCACCTCAAAAAAGTCCAAAAATACATAATACAGTTCCTTTAAATAATTCTTCAATCGCTAACACGAACTGCCATTACTAATTATACTGTTCATTAATTCTGTAAATACTTGTTCAATCACAAACTACATTACTAGTTGTACTATTTATCAGATCTAATAATGTTACCACCTGAGTGGTTCATTAGTTGTGTAAATACTTGTTCAATCGCTACATTACTAGTTCTAATGAAAGTTGTGTGTGCGTGAGTGTTGGAGGTGGTTGGAGGGGCCAATTGCGCAGATTGGCAGCCTTGCTTCCGTCAGTCTGCCCCGGGGCAGCTGTGGCTACAGAAAGTAGCTTACCACCACCAAGTGTGGAGTGAATGAACAATGAACTGTAAAGCGCTTTGGGTGTCATGAAAGGCGCTATATAAATGCAATGAATTATTATTATTATTAATGTTTATGGGATCTAATAATGTTAGCGTCCGAGCGGTAGCTTCCGCGTCGCAAACAAACTCATTCAATTCATTGGTAGACTGTCCGATACGTCATTCACTAATCCGTCCTGCTCATTGGAAGGATCGCAGACTACGTCAGAGGACAAATAGACAAATCAGGGCCCGGGCCGGCGCTGCCAATTTGCGCGCAAGCAGGGCCACAAACAGAGAAAAACAAAAGGGGGCCTTTGCGCAACAGGAAGTGGAATAAAAGTCTCTGTATTACATGCAGGTTACATACTCACCCCCAACAAAAATAAATCAGAACCTTTCCAATCTCTCTGACAAACAGAAGAAACCTTCAGAGAAAAGCATGTTACGTAAAACCCAAAACAAGACCCCGTTTCCATGTTTACAAACAGTATCAGGTAAAGTCTAATATTAAATCTGTGTCTGCGTCTGAATACAGCGTCTCTGTGGTGGAGGGATCTGTGCATCTTTAAAGGGTTTTGTGTCAAAGCTGAAAGTGACACAGAGGAGCAGAGGAGAGAGGGAGGAGCCAGCGGGACTCGACTCTGTTTATCCTCATATCTGCTGCATAAAGTTTTGAAATAGGGCTGATCTTAAAACACAACTAAGTAACATTTTTATAAGATTACAAGATTGCAATAACAAGCCAGTAAGAGCCATACCAGCCTGTTAAAGCCAGATCTAAGAAGCTAAGCAGGGCTGGGCCGGGCTAGGACTTGGAGCAGTGGCTTTAGTGCTGCCATGGTGTCCTTAAACAAGCCACTTCACCCGTTCGTGAGGGTTGGTGGGCCCACTGTGGCACCTGATTTTCCCAGCGGTCTCCCATCCAAGTACTAACCAGGCCCAGCCCTGCTGAGCTTCTGAGATCTGACGGGATCAGGCTTTGACATGCCGGTAAGGACATAGCCAACCTGTTAGCCACCCGTAATAAATTCCTATTCCTAAGATGAAACACGGCCCCAAATTCGCCCCGTAACTGCCTCTGTGAGCTTCATTTGACTGGAGCCGAATGCTGTGGGTGACGTCGCACCCCCTTAGTCCACTTCTTTATATAGTCCATGGATGGTACAGCTTGCTCCAGGGCAGCAGTAGCTACAATAGTAGTGTACTGCCTTCAAGTGTGGAGTGACTGAGTAATGCTTTGGGTGTCTTGAAAGGCACTATAGAAATCCAGTGATTGACTCAATGATTCATTTTTAAAAATCACAATGTGAATGGAGGCAATTAGTGAATCGCAACAGTTGCAGTTTTTGAAGTGACATCATTTCTTCCACAAACAACGAAAACTCCCTTATTCTGCATAAAAATGACTAACCCTGTAGCTTAGATCTGTACAAACCAGCCTTGCAATATGGCCAATTCTGACCTGGGATTTGTATGTGATTATACTGATTATAATTGTTTCAATTAAAACAAACAAACAAAAAAAACGCTTTTCGATCTGTTCTCTGATGGTGTGTTCTATATATGCTATATATGTTAACAAAAAGTAAAGAAGAAGAAGTGACTTTATTGATCTCACAGAGGAGAAATTCTTCTCTGCATTTAACCCGTCCTGTTATTAGGAGCAGTGGGCAGCACATTACTGCGGCCGGGGACCAACTCCATGATCTTCTTGCTTCGGTTTGGTCAGGACCTCAGCTGGAGGATTTTACCTATGGTGCATGTTTTGGGTTGATGGGGGAAACCGGAGTGCCCGGAGGAAACCCACCCAGACACAGGGAGAACATGTAAACTCCACACAGAAAGGCCCAGGCGACCCGGGGATCGAACCTAGACCATGCATGCAAACTCCACACAGAACACACACAGAAAGGGTGATCGAACCCGGAACCTTCTTGCTGTGAAGTGTGAGTGCTAGCCACTCAGCCACCGTGCCACCACAGTAAAGTAATGATCTCTGTATTTCAAAGGTTATTAGTAGATACCAGAAAAAGTATACTGTACGTCTTTTTCTCATTTGCATTTTGGAAGGACCATATGTTTCACAGCAGTGTACATGGTTTCATATTCAAACTATAAATAAACTTCACATGAACTGCAGCCAGGCAAAGGCATTCTCACTTCTCAGCTGAATCACACCAAAATAAATCAAGTCAAAAAGTTGCTAATGCGCGTTGAAAATGAAGTGTTAGCCGGCGCTTATATCACACACTGACACACGAGGACTCTGCACATTAAAAATATAATGACATTGACGAACAAATAAAACAGACTGTGTCCAATACGCCGCTAATTAAGTACAGGTCCATTTGATTCACTGTTCACGGGTCAGTGGAGCTGCACTTTTATTAGGACATTGGTCAAGCAAAAGGCAAGAATCAACTACACAGAGAATACACAGGATTCTAAACAGGCTTTGTGTGTTTTGAAAGATTTTAGATTTAAATTTAGTAGTATTTTAGTAGTATTTAAAGGTGTACCGCGCAATATTTCTGGTGGAGGGTCTGCTGCCTGCTTGTCTCCATGGAGATGTTATTGCTTTGCCTGGAATGTTACATAGAATGACATTGCAAAAGGAGAAATTCAATTTGTCAACTGGACAAAGTTTATTTGGTTGAATACGTTTCGCAGCTCATCCAAGCTACTTTTTCAGTTCTTCTTCTTTAGAACTGAAAAAGTAGCTCCAGAAGCTGGAGATCTTAGACTGAAATTAACAGCGGCACTGAGCAATGCCAAACCTCCACCCTCCAATGTAACACCAGAGGAAAGGAAGGTCATCATTGTTCTAGAGAAGGACCACAGCATCAACATCCTGCCAGCTGACAAAGGGCGATGCATAGTGATCCTGAACTCAGCTGATTTTGAGGCTAAGGTGAACAGCCTACTCAGTGACACCGCAACCTATAAATTACTAAAATGAGATTAATGGGTACAAATAGATGATCACTGATTGCTTGCAAAAGCTGGAGAAGGAAGAAGTCATTGATCGACATCTGTATTACGCCATCCCTTGCATCTATGGCCTCCCAAAGATTCACAAACAAGAAGTACCACTCAATTTCTCCTTTTGCCATTCACACATAGTCAATTATTAATCAGTAAATTATAATTATTTTTACAAATATTATAATTATTATCATCATCTCTCTCTATATCTCCATGCTCAAAATGTATGGAGTTAAAAAACACAGTAGACCATTTCCTGGGAGTAGAACTCAAACTAAATATGCAGGGTTTGTGTGTTAAACATGTCTGAATGAAACAAAACACAACTCCAAGGTCTGTTTGTGAGAAAACTAAATTATAACAGATCAGAAAGTGTAATATAACAATCATCCATTAACAATCAAGATGGTGGCAAAAGGAGAAATTCAATTTGTCAGCTGGAGAGGGTTTGTTTGGTTGAATATGTTTCGCAGCTAATCCAAGCTACTTCTTCAGTTCTTCTTCAGAACTGAAAAAGACATTTTAGTAGGAAGGCCATCATTGCTTTAGAGAGGGACCAGAGCATCAACATTCTGCCTGCGGACAAAGGGAGATGCACAGTGATCTTGAACTCAGCTGATTATGAGGCTAAGGTGAACAGCCTACTCAGTGACACGGCAACCTACGAATTACTGAAACAGGACCCCACCAATGGGTACAAAAAGAAGATCATTGATTGCTTACAGAAGCTGAAGAAGGAAGAAGTCATTGACAGACGGGCGTGCCAGAGTGGACCGTCATCTGCCGTACATCTTCACCTAGAAGCCACGGGCCATTCTTTTGAGGACAGTGAGGTTCAGATCTTAGCCAGGGAAAAGAACTGGTTTGAGAGGGGAGTTAAAGAGGCTATTTTTGTCAAAAAAAAAGATAATCCTTCTTTAAACAGGAATGGGGGAGTCAGACATAATTTGTCTCCATATATAATTCCATTCTCAAACCTAAATCAAAACAAACAAAGGAAACAAGGGGGCTAGCCAGAGGGGTATTCCACAAACGTCGCTAAACATTGCGCCGACTAAGTGCTAAGTCCTCGCCTGACCTAGCCACAACTTAGACGAAAGCCTGAAGCCGTTCCACTAACGCATTTCAGCTGCGCCTCAGCAGTGCTAAGTTCAGTCAGGCCTAAGCAGGCCGGGCCTAGACGCGTGCACGGGGAAGGTAAGAAGCCTTTACTTCACTGTTCCACTCCACAATCTCAAGTATGACATCATCAATACCACATCCGAACTCTTTTATCCCCACCCACTCACATACTCCTACACAGATTTCATTTATTTAATATTTTTCCTCCTCCACATCTGTGTGTTCTCCTGGCCTCTGGAGCCCGGAGCGTCTCTCAGGATTTCTATCTTCTAGAAACATTTAAAAAGCCTCATTTCCACTCCTTTGTTCTTCATGTTTTGACTTTTGCTGCAAGTGAAGCTCTGAGCTGTTTTCTCCAGGCAAAACTACACTTCATATATGGTAATGTTATCAAGATGGAGGAGAAATTCAGAACCAATTAGGGAGGTATGTAGCTGACATATTATTTTTTTTACAAATACAGAGATACAGGACTACATTCATTCACCATTAATGTTGCCAACTTCCTGAAAAATAAAAAAGGGACACCTCATTGGCAGGGCCAGCCTTCCTGGTGTAGTGACTCTTTTTAACCCTTTTTTGTATGTGTGAAAGGATTTTTTTTATCTATTTGACTCAAGCCTGAATTGAATTAGATGCATATTTGAATGATATGAACACATGGAAAATAAATAATTATTAGCAATTTATTTTTAATACAAAATAACAACTTAAACAGAATAAAATAAATATATGTCCTGCTTAGCTTAAAACTGTACAAATTAATATAAAACAATACAAGGCAGAACATGCACTGCCTGGACAGTACAAATGATGCATGTTCTAACATGCATGATCTCTCTGTCTGAACCTGTAAGTCTTACAAGTTGGGTGGTGCCCACAAGAGGTACCCACACTTTTTCAGCTTGTGAGCTGCTTATAAAATGAAGTCAGAATGATACCTACTACAAAAATGCAAATCATTTATTCATTTATAAATATATTGACAATTCTTATATTGACAATGTACCTTGCATAACTTCATGTACATTCTGCACATTTTTTGTGGTTATCTTTCTCTGATGACTTGCACTGGAACTGGATGGAGGGATGTGTAGTCCGTACAGTAGCTGCTGACAGCCAAACTCAAGCTCACTTCTAAATGATCATTAGTCATATATCTGATAAATGTTAATTTTAATCTTAAAATAAGCCAAGCAAACTGTACTGCACTTAAAGGCAAATTAACGTTTTTTTACAATCTGAGTAAATTTCTTTCGGCAATAAAACAAGTAGTTTTACTCACCCATAGCATTTTTCTGTCAATTGGAGCAGTATCGCAGAACTTATGTTGAGCCGTTCTGTTCTAGTAATGATCCCGTATCCGTTAACATGGTGCTGTATCATATGCTCGGGGCATTACTTTGCGGTGTCCAAATAACACAAACTTTAGCACTTTTCAAATCATAGAAGCCCGATGTCTTAATGTAAGATTTCGTCTGAAGCAAAAGTGGCCTGTAATCTGAGATTTAGCCATAGTTTCGAGTAGATGAGGAGGCCAGTGCGCATGCGCGGACTGTGCTCTCAGCTCCCGGGACCCAAACATGAAACGCAAAGCTGAAAACTATGGATAAATCTCGGATTACAGGCCACTTTTGCTTCAAACGAAATCTTACATTAAGACATCGGGCTTCTATGATTTGAAAAGTGCTAAAGTTTGTGTTATTTGGAGACCGCAAAGTAATGCCCCGAATACAAATGCTAACGGATACGCTACAACATAACTTTCTTCAAACAGCTCCAAATGACACGAACGTGATATGGGTGAGTCAAACGACTTGTTTTATTACCGAAAGAAGGCTCAGATTGTAAAATAAAGTTACTTTTCCTTTAAACACTCTGTGCCCCGTTTTTGGACCCTCACCTACAGTTTGAGAAGCCCTTCTTTGATTGTTTTATTATTTTATTTTTTAACCTGTTTTTTCAACTTCCTAACTGGAGTCACATTCTCTTACTGGGTTTGCAGTGGTATTTACCAGCCTCTGCACATTTACCAAACGCATGTCGTGACAAACAGATGCATTTGTGCACTTTTATTAAGCAAACTTCAACCACCTGTCACGGTAGACTTGCTCTGTGCTGTAGGCCTGCTCTGTGCGGTCACTGTAACATAAATTTAGATTAGTTTTTGCTTTGCATTTCGTCTTGCTCTTCTAATCAGCGTGCATTGAGGAGGAAGCTGGTGTGCTATGAGCAGACGTGAGGTAGATGGACAGGTAGGATGTTATAAAAAGTTTAAACCTGCTCTGTGATACACGCTGGTACGCAAGGGTACAAGCTGTTGCGGACAAGAAAAAGTCACATAGTGTATCTGTAAAGATACATCATTGCTATTGGTTGGTCTTGGAGTGATTGACAAGTTGAATTGACCAATAACAGTAAAGGGCAATCTCTCAGAAGATGCAGACAGCTTTAGATGCACATTTAATGGCAATCTAATCTTAATTTATCTCTCTGCATAAAGAAAAGCAGGTGGCACTTACAGGTCAGATCTGTGGAGAGGCTATCACACTCACAGTAAGAAGGTTTTCAAGGTGTCTTTGAGCAATGTAAACACATTTAATGAAAGAAATGTTATGTGATATAAATGCCCTAGAGTGGAAACATCCAGACAAAGCAATAAGAAGAAGTGAACTTTATTGATCTCACACTGGAGAAATTCTTCTCTACATTTTAACCCAACCTATATATATATATATATATATATATATATTAGGAGCGCCCGGGGACCATCTCCATGATCTTCTTGCTTCAGTTTGGTCAGGACCTAAGCTGGAGGATTTACCTATGGTGCATGTTTTGGGTTGATGGGGGAAACCGGAGTGCCCAGAGGAAACCCACCCAGACACAGGGAGAACATGCAAACTCCACACAGAAAGGCCCAGGTGACCCAGGGATCAAACCCAGAACCTTCTTGCTGTGAAGCAAGAGCGCTACCCACTCAGCTACCATGCCGTGCCGCAACAACATCTCCATGGAGACAAGTTGGTGACATAATGCATTTTTAACTTGAACTTAATAAACTGAAATACCGTAATAATATCTTAAAGAGGGGTTATTATTCAAATTTGACTTTTTGGAGCCATGTTATAATGTTGTTTCCTCATCAAAAACATACCTGAAGACTTTTTATATGTCATCAGTGAATGTTTCAATAATTTAGCGATCTCTCCCAGGCCCTATTCAAACCTGCTTATAGTTACAGTTAGCAATACGATCCTGTATGAGGCTCCGCCCACAATCCTACGTGATCCATGCTCCCACACAACACTTCTCCATAAATATACAAAATCATGATAGAAAACAATACACTACAACTTCACAAACCTGATGCGCCGTGCAGTAGTTTCATTATAGCACGCTGATCGTGTTGTGATGGCGCTCCTAAGGGGGAGTGACTTAGCATGGAGAGCAAAGAGAGGGGAGATTCAGAGCATCAATAACGAAACTGAAACTAATTACACATGTTAATGTGTTGTTTTTGGCAAATGTAGCATTTACAGAACAATAAAAGGCAATGTGGTGATCTAAATATATTATATGTTAGCAATTAATACACTATAGAAGTCTAAGACACGCCTAATTAACAATAAACGTGGTTATCAAGCATTTTTTCATTACAACCTTAGTGAAAAATGCACCTTGGTGTATTGAAACGCCTGATAATGTGTTCTATATGGTCCCCAAATGGTCGTTGTTGGTTTCCGTAATACGCTAATATCCAGCACCAAGTCCTAGCAGTACTGGAAAAGCACGAATCTGCATCTTTATGTCATTAAAGCCCTGATCGATGCAGCCTGTGTGTTTGTACACGATCCTCTCCAAGCGAAATCTCCGCGTTGAGTCTTGGTTATACATCCCTCATTCATCTTCCAACTCCTCTGGTCGGGTTTGACGTTAAAATGGCGGCATCATAAAGACCGTATATGAGGACTGCATGTAGACCTCTCCATTTCCTCCCTCCCTTTGGCTCCTCTTAGCAGTAATTCAGGGATGATGAATGGCGTGGTGATTTAATGGCGGTGTACTGCTGAAGCAGGCACATGCTAACAGCGGAGAGGGAGAGCGCCGCACTGGGGGCAGTGTTGGAGCAGTGATGATCTGTGCAATAAAGAACCATCAAATACAGATCCAAAGACAGTGGACGAGGGCTTCTACTGTAACTGAGGTCCAGCGTAAGAGTGTAGAACCATGGATGGACTCTAGGTGGTGGCGTCATTTATAACAGTCCACCAAATTCACATCTATTCCACTTAGAGGCTTCTTTTTATTTCTTATTAAGAAATGAGTGTCTAATTAAGGTTCAGATTTTGGTTCAACTATCCAAATTAAAGGCAAAGTATGTACAGTAACTTTGTGGCGGTGGCACGTCACCTGAATGATTCCATGGAAACAGAAAAATAAAACTATACCTCAGAGCATTCCACATAGCGATAGATATGTTTTATGCCATACTGTGGAGTATTATATAGCTGAAGGAACAACTTTCCATGGAAACAAGCCCTCCTCCAGGTGAAATAAGAGTCAGGTTTATGGAGATACTACTACTGCTTCATGACATCACAAGATAGAAGAGTGCAAGGGTTACTCAGAAATGTGTGAATGAAACAAAACATGACTCCAGGTCTGTTTGTCAAACCAGGCGGAGCGTTCCCCGCGCGCTGCGTGAGAGGGAGAGAGGTGCCAGTCGGGGGGGACACATGGATCGGAAATTTCAGATGGATGGATCAGAAATCTGAGACCCTATTGAACGAAGTTAAAGAGATAGCGCGTGTCGTTCACAGACACCAGAATGAACTCGTTCACAGTTCGTTCATCAGGCAGTAATACAGAGCATTCAGTTCACGTTCACCCAAAATATGAACGATGTTCAGGGACAACACTGGTTACAGCACTACACCACATTACAGGCCAGATCTGTGGAGAGTCGCCCCTATTCACAGAAGGAATTATTGTACTTTTGAGCAAAAGAAACACACCATAAAGAATAAAAACTAGAATGGATATGTTTAACTGTGTAACATTTGTACTTGTAATTTATAACTTTTATAAACCTTTCTATCTTCAGGGAGATCATTCCAGACCACTTTACATGTTAGATCTGTGGAATGTCGATCCCACTCACAGACAGAATGCCTGTTTTTCTAGGTATTTTTGACCTATAAAACAACCTGTAAATGAATAAATGTTTAATGTCACACTGTGGAATATTCCAGACAGTGCGATGACATATCCTTAAAAACAAAAATCAGGTGCCGGACCCAACCAAAAAAATTACACAATGCACCTTTAATTTTATACAGTGGAATATTCCAGGCAAAGGAATGACATCTCCATGGAGACAAGCAGATGGCAGACCTTCCACCAGAAAAGTTAAACAGTGCACTTTTAACACAGTGCGATAAACCCACGTCTCATAAAGCAGCCCGTCCTCCTGCTCGTCTCAGATCTGACAGTTCTTTTGTGAATCAAACTTCACCGCACTCACCTAGGACGGTTGCGTTATAAGAAGGACACTTGCATCAGTGTTGCATAATGGTTTGTTTTACTCTGGAAGTGTTCACGGGGCGTCTTGCCATCTTTAAAACATCAATTTATTCTAATGTGGTCTTGAATTCATGACCCCGGTTTTACAAGTGTCTGTCCTTGTACAAAAACAAATGCACTGCAGGATCCTTAAATTAGTATCTAAATTAGAGATAGGTCGATATGGGCTTTACATGTGAGATGTTGATACTGAGTGTTTAAAATCCAGAAAAAAAAAAAAAAATTTGACTAATATGAAGAGTGGAGTTTTATTATTTTCAAGTTACAACTGCTGTTACTACTGTACATTAATACTACTAATACCCCTGCACATTACTCAAGTGTTTCTTCTCATGTCTGTGGTCTACTACTACAGCTACTATTGCCACTACTATTACTACTACTACTACTACTACTATTACTATTACTTCCTATTACGTGTCTGGGTGGGTTTCCTCCGGGCACTCCGGTTTCCCCCACCAACCCAAAACATGCACCATAGGTACTCCAGCTTAGGTCCTGACCAAGCCGAAGCAAGAAGATCATGGAGATGGTCCCCGGGCGCCCTGGTGTGTGCTGCCCACTGCTCCTAATATATGTATATATATATATATATAGGATGGGTTAAAATGCAGAGAAGAATTTCTCCAGTGTGAGATCAATAAAGTTCACTTCACTTCACTTCACTTCTACTACTGCTTCTTTCCCATTATGTTATCCCTCTCTTCTGTCACAGAGCAGAATGAGCAGACTCTCCCCATCTCAAATCAAAGTCTGTTTCTTGTCTGTGGTTGAATCACGCTCACTTTTGTCCACTCTTCCTGTTTTCCAAATTTCTCTTTCATTTTCCGCTCCACAGTTGCTGCTTTGAGCTCCCGTAAGTATTCAGTGAGCAGAGATTATAAAGGACCAGAGGAAAATCCGAAACAGGCCACACACAAATGTCATCACAGCCGTATAAATAATTCTACTTTGTTTATTTCAGTTCATGTTTGGGAGACAAAGATGAAGGCTGTGTGCTAGCATTGTTTCTGCAAATATTCATGTTTCTATTCACTTGTCATTAGGGATAAGACCATTTCAAAATCAAAGCAATTTGAGTGAACACAATTAGCAAATAACATAGCAGTTTCAGTTGTATTACTTATTGTGTTTTTAATATATATATATATATAAGAAGTACCATGTCATGGGACCTTTAAGTGGACACTGCACACATATGACACAGCTCTCTCTTTTGTAAGGATGTAACAATAACCGAAATATCGTGATATTGTATCGTCAAAAGTACCTTAAAGATCCCATGACATGGTACTTCTTGATGCTTTTATATGGCTCCTTAATGGTTCCCTAATACTGTAAATGAATCCTTCTTCAAAATCAACACTCAGTGCATGAGAAAGAGAGATAAGATGAGAAAGAGTCATAAATGTCACTCTGGAACACTCCATTATGGGCGTTGTTGCTTTAATGCAAATGAGGAGCACAGAGATGGCCTATAGTAGGGGGTGGGGGCGTGGCCAAGCTCTCCGCTCCGCTCTGTGACCCACTTCCGTGTTTTTGCACGGGGGGAGAGATGAGAAGCCTTCCATTGAAAAATAAACACATTTCCACAGAAAATAAAATTAAACCACTGCTGTTTCAGATATCCACAGGCTCAGATAAAGGACTTCCGAGCCTAGAAACACTCGCAAGTTCCTCCAGGCAAATAAAAAAACGTATTTCGCATTGCATAGCTCCTCCGCAGTCCAAACTCTCTGGGCGTGATTTACAGAGACGCTGAGTACAGACAGACGGGGGTGGAACTGCATTTGCATTTCTTTTTTCGATCTGACGTCAATAAGGTGCCTTGTTCAGAATCGCCCGTTTGAGCTCTGATTTTTTGTAACACAGAAAAGGATCGCAAATGCTCAGTTTAGACATTTATGGGGGGGGGCCTAAACAGGGTAGGGGAGCTCACATTAACGTTCAAAAACCTCAGAAAGTGAAAATTTCATGCCATGGGACCTTTAATAATATTGTGGATAATCACAGTAAATCAAATTAGTTTCTCTGCTTAAATTCATTGTTATGGTGCCGCAATAGCTTAAAAAAAGCAGAGGGAACTACATAGACCATCCTTTGCTCTGTTTCAGTGCAGACTACTGCAGGGGTGTAGTGGGCGTGGTACGTGGGGGTACGCCGTCCACCCACTTCTCCCGACGTGAGATATAAAAAAATAACAAATATAAAATATCCTACAACTTAAATGTCAAACCGGAGCTATTGGCAATGGTGAAAACAACCTGCATAGGCTTGTGAGATATCTTGTGAGATTCAATTTTTACTTCGGTTTTAGCCCTGCACTAAAATGACAACTCAGCAGAAAAACATTTATTTTTATTTTCGGAAAGACGCCACTAGTATTCAGACACCCGCCAGAGACTTTGTGTGAGCAACCAGTCAGCGCCAACACCGAAGTTCTCACTTCTTCAACTAACGCTCGCCATACAGCCTGTGGTGATGCTAGCGCGGAGGTGGCGGGGAGCTCCAGTAGCTCACCGTTCGTGATTTGGACTGAAGACATGTGGAAGAGAAAGAAGGAGGCCTATCCCTGGATCGACGATAAGGACGGGAAACTCGGCTGCAAGGTGTGCTCGTCCATTCAACTGGTGATTTGTAAGGCGAATGTTTGAGTTATCTGAAGATTTAGTTCACACAAAACGCCATCTGCTCAAATGTGTTGTAGCCTATGATTGATGTTCTGTATGTGATTATGAATGGCGTTAATATTAATAGCATAATTCCGCATCATTTTTGAGTAAAAAAAAACATCAAATATTACTGCTTTTTACTGGGCCGGCGGCTTTATGTTTGTACTGAAAGTCAGTTGTTTTTAATAAACAAACAGTCTATAGCCTATGACACCTGTGTGTATTTCAGCAAGTTGAGTATATGGCTTTTTTTTTCACATCCATGACGTCACAAATCGCGTACACCCACTTAAAAAATCCCCACTACACCACTGGACTACTGTACATGAAGAAATAACTGTTATGAGCACTTTTAAATCTCTTTAAAGGAAAAGTAACTTTTTGTTTACAATCTGAGCCTTCTTTCGGCAATAAAACAAGTAGTTTTACTCACCCATAGCAGTTTGGTGTCAGTTGGAGTGGTATCGCAGAAGTTATGTTGGAGCCGTTCTACTAATGATCCCGTATCCGTTAGCATGAGTGCTCAGGGCACTGATTTGCGGTGTCCAAATAACACAAACTTTAGCACTTTTCAAATCACAGAAGATCGCTGTGTCAGGGTAGACTTTTAGTAGATTCCAAAACGGCCTGAAACCCGATATCGCAACAGAAAAGTAAAGTTCAGAGCGGTGTTAGCTTCTTTTGGACTAGCGGTGTTTACAAAACAGCTGAGTTCACGCATGCGCACTGTCCTCTCTGATGACGTCATCAAATGAAACTATAGCTGCATATCGGGATTCAGGCCGTTTTGGAATCCACTAAAAGTCTACGCTGACACAGCGATCTTCTGTGATTTGAAAAGTGCTAAAGTTTGTGTTATTTGGAGAGCGCAAAGTAATGCCCCGAGCACTCACGCTAACGGATATGGGATCATTAGTAGAACAGAACGGCTCCAACATAACTTCTGCGATACTGCTCCAATTGACACCAAACTGCTATGGGTGAGTAAAACTACTTGTTTTATTGCCGAAAGAAGGCTCAGATTGTAAAAAAACGTTACTTTTCCCTTTAAGTCTTGTCAAGGCATTTTAAAAGGAAAATGTTGCATATTAACAGTTTTGTAAGCCTCCACAAAAACTGCAATACATTTCATACAGCAAGATGTATATTGTGAAAATATCGTACCAAGAGCTTTGGATATTGTTACATCCCTACTGTCTTGTGAATGGGTTTGTATTAATTTCACATTATAGGGATGTCAAAAGTATTGAGAATCAGATACTAATCGATATTAAAACTAGCATCGGAACTAGATACTATTTTCTTGCAGGTATAGATACTGAAAAAGTCCCACTGAGAGAACAGAAATGAACCTTTCCTGAATGTCTTTACAATGATCTTGAGCTGTATCAGAACAAGTATAAGAGCACATAGACTAGTATACACCCATGGACCACTATGGAACCTACAGGACCACTGAGGGATAAAAAAAAGAAAAGTACTATGATTTAATGCTGAAAATCACATTCTATTGTCCAAAGAAAGAGTGTTTTTATTATCATTGTGGTATCTGAATCAGAATTGAGTATCAGGTCTATTCCTTAGTATCGAAATCGAGTTTGAACTTAAAGGGACAGTGTGTAAGATTTTTACCCGTTAATTACTGAAATTGAAGATACCCATTCAAAAATACATTGTTTTCCAAGCCTTTTCACTTCCATCATGAAATCAAAGTATTCTGTTGGACTTAGATATAGTCACATAAAAGGGGGATCTTCCCCATACAGAGGCAGCCATTTTGAATACGAGAGCTGCAGAAGGACATTTGGGCTCCGCCTTCGCCTTCGGCAAGGCTCGTGGTTTTGGGTAAACAACACAAGCATGCTGCCGGATCAGATGTCGTAATGGATCTAACACGTGTTTTGGACTAAGTTGTTTTACTGGATTTTATTCGCTGGATCCTTACGGACACATTGAGAGCAAGTTTATGGTGAAATACAGAGTTTGACCTGTGCAAAGCATTCTAAGGTAAGCTAACCTCGTTTTGTGCTTTTCCGTATAAAAGCCCCATGTGCTCGGGGACTGATTGTTGTGCAGGGAAATGAATTGCATAGTCAAAAAGAGGAGACTGTAAGGTTTCATTTGATGTGTAGAGTGTCATGGTACATGATCGCGAATGTGTGTTTTCATGAGAAAAGAAAAGAAAAGAAAAAAAAACGGGACCGCGCGGCTCGTGACCCTCGAGGTCTGCCGTAGCTAAAACAGAAAGTGCAATAGCACCATCAACCTATGCGCCACGAATCCTACACAGTGGGGCTTTAAGTAGTAAGTTCAGTATCATGTAGACCTGCGCGATTTATCGATTAAATCAATTAATTCGACTTTACGCTTCAGGACGATGTGTTTTTATGAAAATCGATTTTTTTTTTTTTGTTATTTTTTACATGCGAGTGGAACTAATGCGCGGCCACGTTTTACACGGGTAAGTTAGCGGGGCGTACCCAAACATTGTACGAGCTAGCGCAGCTAGCGAGTGAGCTAAAGCCGGAGCTTGTACCAAACAAAGGTGTTGACATCTGTTATATGGAACTGGTTCAGTTTTCTTGCGTCGGACTTAGAACAAACGAGTGCTCGCTGTAAGGTCTGTTCAAAAGCTGTTGCAGCACGAAAAGATTTATCCTAGCGCCTAAAGCTGTTGCATGCAGCGGAATGGGAGAAGTGCAGGTCCGAACGGAATGAAAATAACAAGCGCCCAGTCCCTAAAACATTTTCGAACTGTTTGCAGTATGATAAGCACGGCCCACGACGGAAGGGAATCACACACGCTGTTGTATGTTTTACCAAAAACATGATGTATATTTTAAAAGACAAGGTGCCCATATATACTGTGGAAAAGCCCGGATTCATTAACATGGTGAAAGTTTTGGACCCGAAGTATGTGCTACCAAGCTGCAAAAGCTGCTGAAGTTGCCACAGCTGTATACAGACTGCACAAGCTAACATACATGAACATAGTGGCTCCCTCTTTTCTGCATTACTCGAGGAAAAACTAAAACCAGGGCTCTCAAGTTTTGAAGTTTGGTAGGAGTGAGATTTATATTGGGGGAGCGGGGTGGTGCGTGTGACTGTGTTTTTATCGAGGAGCGGCCTGCATAAATAACCGATTTTCTGGGCACAGAAGCGCTGTGAACAGTGGCTACAGTTTTGAATTGCTTAACAAAATTTCAGCATGAGAAATACCATGTGTGGCGTGTGAGCGTGTGAACACGTTGAATTGCGTGTGACACATTCTCAAAGCGTGAGACTTGAGAGCGCTGTAAAATTAAGGCTACGTTTATACGGCGACGATCAAAACAGAAGACGCAAAAGTGGCGTCTCGTCTTCAATTTTTTATCCGCGTTTATACGAAGACGCAAAAGTGGACACAAAAGCCAGCGAAGGGAGGCGCTGGACTGAAAAAAAAACAAAAAAAAACATCACAACAGCGTCAAGTTACATTTCTAACCACGACTGTACCGGAAAAGAGAAAGGTAAAACTTCAAAATAAAATATTCTAGTTGCGTTTTAAATGAGTTGTTAAGTTCCGCTCCAAACATTTCAGTGACTTGTACTTTTGTTTACATGTTTTTGAATATTGTACTGAAAATAGTTACATTACAGGAGGATTACAGTGAATTAGAAAATATAAAATCACATGGGGTTTTACATTTGAAGTGCCTCATGCGGAAGTCGCTTGTCTTGGCGTCTGTGGCTGTGAGAGTGTGAGAAAGACTTGTACGCCGTAGACGTGTGTGGGTGCGATTTATACAATTGTTGAAATGACTCTTGTATGTTGACTAGAGCTGCTAGAACATCCGTGGTATCAAGGTATGCCGCATCTATGTGACGTAAACGCGTACGCGACGTGAGCAGATCTGACCAGTTTTGCGTCTTGGGCAGTTTACACGGAGACGCTACAGCGGAGCGTATTTAACTTTTCCACTCTGGAGGGTGGTTTCAGATTTTTGCGTTTTTAGGCCCCAAAAACGCCGTCACCGTGTAAACGAAAGGCACTTCCGATAAAATATTTTGTCATTTTTACCCATAAGCGTTCTCGTGTAAATGGGCCCTGAAACACAACACTACCCACTCCAGTCCATCTTTCCCACAATCAGGGAGCTCCATAAAATGCTTCTTTATAAAAGAAAGATATTAATATAACTGTGATATTTAAAAAAAAAAAAAAAAAAACTATAACAGCTTAATTGATGCTAGGTGTAATGTATTTGTTTTATAAAAGAATGTTGCATTATTTTGAGCCATTTGTCTGTCATCTGTTATTTGTTTTTGAGTAGGGCAGAGAAAAATCGATTAAAATCGGAAACCAATTTTTATTTATTTTTTAATCTGAGATTTTATTTTTAGGCCATATCGCCCAGCTCTAGTATCATGACAACACTACTGCAAACTCCCCATAAAAAAGTCATAACTCAGTCTAGGAATCAAACCTGTGGCCTTCTTGTTATGAGACAGGACTCCTAACCACTGCACCACCTCCTCAGTGACGCATACATCGAGTCTAACCCAGTGAGAATATTAAAAAAGTTCACCGCCAGCTTTCAACCTGTAGCTCACATCTCATCAGGATCTCCATGTGAAGTCCCCAATAACAAAGAGGATAATTATTAACCCATGAACACTGCACAGTCCCCTCCAGGTACGACGCAAGATGAAATTAATCAAACCAAATCCGGATTTAAAATGACAATAAGGCTAATCTGATCTGATCTGAGAGCTGCTGCTGTTACTGGGGTATATCCACGCTGTTAGCCCATCTCCAGCTAATGTAATCTGAAGCTCCAAATGAGAGATCTTCAGACATGCCTGAACTCAGCACATTTATGGTGTAGTGACAGAACCCAGGGGCTAAAAAGAAACAAGAGACAAGATTTTGAGAAGGGAAATGGTGAGACAAAATGCAAAGTATAATAAAGGGCCAATATTACACTGTGTTCTGATTATGTTCTAATGTTGTTTCCTCATCACAAACAGACCTGGAGTTGTTTTGTTTAATCACACATGTTTAAAAGGTTCTATATTATGCTAAATGTACTTTTGTGAGCTGTAAGCCATGTTATTATGTGATTATGTTCTCAAAAACACCTGGAGTTGTTTTGTTCCATTTACACATGTTTTAAAGGTCCTATATTAAGCAAAATGTACTCTTGAGAGCTTTAAGGCATGTTATAATCCTATAAACCACCTCAAAAACATACCTGGAGTTGTGTTTTTTTTTTCATTCACATGTTTGAGTAACCCCTTATTATTAGTCTGTCTGCATCTCCAAAGCTCAAAATGCTCTGTTCGTTGTGTAGCAGTAGTTTTCAAGTTAACAGCTCCTTCTACCTTTGGTTCAGTAGAGATTGGCAATAGCAGGGGTGAAAATATTTAAAGATCCCATGACATGGTACTTCTTGATGCTTTTATATGGCTCCTTAATGGTTCCCTAATACTGTAAATGAATCCTTCTTCAAAATCAACACTCAGTGCATGAGAAACAGAGATAAGATGAGAAAGAGTAATTTTTCTCTCTCTGAACACTCTATAATGGGTGTTGTTGCTTGAATGCAAATGAGGAGAAAAGAGCTGGCCTATAGTAGAGGGTGGGGGCATGGCCAAACTCTCCGCTCTGAGCGCTCAGCTGATCCATTTCCTTGTTTTTGCACAGGGGGAGAGATGAGAAGCGTTCCATTGAAAAATAAACACATTTCCACAGAAAATAAAATTAAACCACTGCTGTTCAAAGGTCCAGAGGCTCAGATAAAGGACTTCCGAGCCTAGAAACACTCGGACGTGCCTCCAGGCAAATAAAAAAACGCATTTCGCATTGCCTAGCGCATTCGCAGTCCAAACTCTCTGGGCGTGATTTACAGAGACGCTGAGTACAGACAGACGGGGGTGGAACTGCATTTGCATTTCTTTTTTCGATCTGACGTCAACAAGGTGCCTTGTTCAAAATCGCCCGTTTGAGCTCCGATTTTTTGTAACGCAGAAAAGGATCGCAAATGCTCAGTTTAGACATTTCGCAACATTTAACCATGGGGGGAGGGGCCTAAACAGGGTAGGGGAGCTCACATTAACGTTCAAAAACCTCAGAAAGTGAAAATTTCATGCCATGGGACCTTTAAATGATTCTACTGAAGGTGTATGGAGTTTAAAAACACAGTGGAGCACTTCCTGCGTGTATTACAAGATTCTTCGTGACATCACAAGATGGAACAGAGTGTTTTCCACTTGAGAGAAGAACTCCTAAATCTGCAAGGTTTGTGTGTTAAACATGTGTGAATGAAACAAAACAGAACTCCAGGTCTGTTTGTGATGAGGGAACAATTATAACATGTGAAGTTGGCTCAGAATCCTACTATTAAAACATAAATCGCAAATCGAACTGCAATCCTCATCAAAAAAAGAACACAATTCCATATTTTTCCATATCATCAGCCTTATAGTTACTTGGATGGATGAAAACCAGAGTCGGAGACAGAGAGCGGGAGATAAAGAGAGGGCTGGTTGAGCTAAAAGAGACAGAAGATGGGGTCAGTGCTTAGATGGGGTTCCGTGACGATAACAGCAGTGGTTTGGAGACAATTGTAGTTAATGAAACGTACAGGAGTCGACAAAGAGAAGTCCCATGGGTCAGCACCTCCAATCACCCGCAATGAGTTCAGGTGTAACAGAGTTCACCTTCAGCTACAGCGCTCTGCCACGCTGCCACAGTCACACAGGTAGGACAGGCACGCTCCACTCACTTTGTGTTACTGTAACTGGATTCTGGCGGCCTCTAGTGGTGGTTATAGAAAACACAAGATACTAGGGCAGTAAAATATATGGCAATTGAATCAGACAGTTGTTGTTAGCTTTACCATCATGCCAAAACCCTGCTCTGTTATAAACTCAATGTGGTGAATAATTAGGATTCTGTGAATACATAAGGGAAGTGAGGAATAACTTTGAACCACTAAAACTCCTCAAAATAAATTCATTTTGAGATGGACTTCTTTAGGCCTCTCTTTCTTACTCGCCTTCAAATATTTACAACTTCTCTAAGGGCATGGCTGAATTTGTGATCAACCATATTTTTTTTACGTTAAAAATAGTTTAAAATCAAAAAGAAATCAAACAGGTCTAAACTAGACAGGAATAAACCACAACTTAACTTGGTCAAAACTAAGATAAAACATTTCTAAATGTAGGCTAAATGCATGACTAAACCAGGTCTAAATAAAAGACAAAAGTAGAACTAATCAGGACTAAATAAAGCTTTTAAGAAGGGACTAAACTAGGACTATACTAGGTCTAACCCAGGGGTGGGCAATTATTTTTCCCCAGGGGCCAAATGAGAAGCAGAAAATATTGTTGACAGTTTGAAGTCTACTCTGGTTATTAATTTTATTTCTACGTTGAAATCAGTAAATGGCATTGTTTACAGAAGCTGGTAAGTTATGTTATTATTATTAAGTAATGAGAGAGTGAAGTTTTACAAAAACTGAATTTATTCAGTAAAATAATTCAAAGCAATGGTAAACGTGAAACATTTGTAACTCTTTTTCAGTCACATTAACCCCACAATGCTTTCTGAATTTAACTTTAACTTTGTATTAAGACACCACAATGTCTTTGTTTGCCAAATAATATAATACAAGATGTGTCACAACATTTTTGTCCAACTGCCAAACTGTGTAGAAAAGTCAAAGTTAGCATGTTTTAGTGTTGTTGTTTTTCTTGATCAGTGAGAGAAATCTAGCCTCTGTTGAGCTTTAACAAGTGCATCAAAGTCAGGTTCATGTTTGAGGTGGAGATGTGAAGCACGTCCGACAGATGATCATCAGTACAAATGCATTACGTACAATTTTGAAAGTAGGTTTTACCGGGGGTCCTCGGGTTACGACGTTGATCCGTTCTTAAGACGCGTCGTAACCCGAATTTCGTCGTAAGTCGGAATTTGACTTTGATCTTCCAACCAAAGCACCAATAACCTTTCCATCTCAATAATTAGACCACTACGCTGCTTGGTTATCACTGTCACTTTCATAGGAGCAGATCAGAGCCCACATCAGGTACTTCAGCCCACATTGGGCACGCACACGAGGCCGTCTTCTCCGCCCTACAACCACAACAGAGCGTATTCTTCCGCCGTGCGCCGCGCGCCGTTCGCGTTTGTTTACGTCGCTTACCACGCTAAACCGCGTAAGACGGAATGACGCGTAATATATATATATATATATTTTTTTTTAATGGGGGCGCGTTCGTAACCACGAAACGTCGTAAGTCGAGACCGTCGTAACCCGAGGACCCCCTGTATTTTCTTAATTCCAAGAAACTTTTCGCGGGCCGGTCAGAGTTGGCTCAGATTTGGCCCCCGGGCCTTGAAATGCCCATATAGGTCATAAGAAATTTCAGACTCAAGGGCCAGGACTAAACTAGGACTAAGCAAGGACTAAACCAGCACTAAACAAGGACTAAACCAGGTCAAAATTAGGACCAACCCAGGACTAACCCAGGACTAACCCAGGTCTTGACATGGTTAGCTGTGAGGTTGGCGGAGGTGACAGTAGCTCATGCAAGATCTTGTTTTTGAAAACTATTTGGAGTTTTTTCCTGGACTCTTTGTAATTTTAGTTTTTTTTTTTCTACTCCCAGTGCTCCCTGGATCTCCTCTCTCGGCTCCTCTGTTCATCTCATAGCTCGTGTTCCTCTGGACCCCTCTGCCTAGTGCCTACCTGCCTCCACTGGACCCCTTTGCTCATTACCTACCTGCCTCCACTGGACCCCTTTGCTCATTACCTACCTGCCTCCACCATATAGAATAAGCGTGAATAAGCATTTTAAAGAGGGGGTATTTTACTTCTATGGAGTGTTATCTACTAACACAGAACATATTTAGATCACCATGTTACCTTTTATTGTTTTGAAAATGCTATATTCACAGAAAATAACATTAACTACCACTATCAAAATTTGCATTGCTCGACAAATCATTTTATTTAGATTATTAGGATTTATGTGAGACGACAGCAGAAAGAAGTAAGTGAGTTGGCTGAAGATTTGGTATATTTTGGTTTTTTCTATGTAAAATGTCAGATTAAATTCTTAATTTAACTTGCTTTTAACTTAATCTGTCTTTATATAAATACATTGTTTCCTAGTACTTTTTTTCTGTACAAGTATTGTAAAAATATTTATAAATAGTACTTTTTGCATGAGCTTCCCCTGCAGGTGTAGCCTTGTGAATGCAGTTTGGGTCAGATGCGCAAATACAGAGATACAGAATAGTTTTGAGACCTTTTGCCACGCCCCCTTTTTAGTTGACCACTTATTCACCTTAATGAGTTTATAAGCACTTTTCACAACTTTCAGGTAAAAAAAAAAAAACTACTAGCATGCTAAGTGTGCACTTTCTGATTCCCAGACAGTAAAACAATAGATGCATAGATTTGACCTCAAGAGCTGCTTATATATCTGTACTGAGGTAAGAAAAACATTACACAAATACATGGGAAAAAAATGTTGGTACTGGCCCTTTGAGTAACACTAACACACTAACTCGTCGATAACAGTCCAAACTACCATTTATTTTTGAGCTGATTACACTCTTTTCTTAAAGGAAAAGTAACGTTTTTTTACAATTTGAGCCTTCTTTCGGCAATAAAACAAGTAGTTTTACTCACCCATAGCAGTTTGGTGTCATTTTGAGCAGTTTCGTAGAAGTTATGTTGTAGCGTATCCGTTAGCATGAGTGCTCGGGGCATTACTTTGCGGTCTCCAAATAACACAAACTTTAGCACTTTTCAAATCATAGAAGCTTGATGTCTTAGTCTACGATTTCGTGTGGTCAAAAGTGGCCTGTAATCCGAGATTTAGCCATAGTTTCGAGTAGATGAGGACGCCAGTGCGCATGTGCGGACTGTGCTCTCAGCTCCAGGGACCCAAACATGAAACGCAAAGCTGTAAACTATGGATAAATCTCGGATTACAGGCTACTTTTGCTTCAAACGAAATCGTAGACTAAGACATCGGGCTTCTATGATTTGAAAAGTGCTAAAGTTTGTGTTATTTGGAGCCCGCACGGGGCATATTACATGCTTGGGGAATATATTATATGCCCCGAGCTATGGCTAGAAGTCGCGCTAGGCTAACCGCAAATCTAAAACATCTCCGGAAGTGCTCCATATGACACCAAAGTGCTATGGGTGAGTAAAACAACTTGTTTTATTACCGAAATAAGGCTCAAATTTTCCTTTAAACTCCGACTTGACAAAATCTCAGAATTCCCATATTACATTTATTTCCAATCCATCTGAGACTGCACAGTGTGATTGCTATAGATTTTTGGGTTAAAAAAAATGCTGCAAAGGGTGGCTTATCAGACAACACACAAAAATCAATGTGTGCTGCAAATATAATGTAGAAACTGGAGCAGGGGAGAGGAGACTACAACTGAGAGGAGCAGCGTCAGGTATACAGGTACATTTAAAAAAAACATCATGAAAACGTTCTATATTTTTGCCATTTCAGAAAATCAAGCCTGTATATCATGTAAATTAGATAGATTGAGATTATCAAGAGAAGTTTAAAAGTGCATTGTGTAATGTTTTGGGTGGAGGGTCCGTCAAATGCTTTTCTTCATGGAGATGTTATTGCTTTGTCTGGAATGTTTCACAGTATGGCATTAAACCTTTCTGTCTTCATGGAGACCAAACTAGATCAAGTTACAGGTGAGATCTGTGGAGAGGCTCACAGTCAAATTCTGCACTTTTTTTGTTGTTGTTGTTGTTTTTTTGTATTTTTGAACTATAAAACCCCCTGTAATTTAATAAATGTAAGGTAGAGCTGTTTAATGTCATACTGTGGAACATTTCAGACAGACCAGTGATATATCCATAGAATCAGGCAGGTCGTGAACCCCCAACCAAAAGCAGTACTGAAGCAGCTGCTTGTTCAGTGCTGTAGCCAAGCGTATTCAGAGAAACTTGAGTGGAAGAAAAAAATGGGGTAGGAAAAGGTTCACCAGGGACAAGGGACGACCGCAGCCTTGAAAGGATTAAGGTCTAAACCAGATCTAAACCAAGTCTAAAGCAGGTCTAAACCAGGTCAAAATCGGGACAAAACCAGGTCTAAATCAGGACTAAACCAGGTCTGGACCCAGTATAAAACAGGTCTCAACAAGGACTAAACCAGATCTAAAGCAGGTCTAAATTAAGTCAAAACCAGAACAAAACCAGGTCTAAATCAGGACTAAACCAGGTCTGGACCCAGTATAAAACAGGTCTCAACAAGGACTAAACCAGATCTAAAGCAGGTCTAAATTAAGTCAAAATCGGGACAAAACCAGGTCTAAATCAGGACTAAACCAGGTCTGGACCCAGTATAAAACAGGTCTCAACAAGGACTAAACCAGATCTAAAGCAGGTCTAAATTAAGTCAAAACCAGAACAAAACCAGGTCTAAATCAGGACTAAACCAGGTCTGGACCCAGTATAAAACAGGTCTCAACAAGGACTAAACCAGATCTAAAGCAGGTCTAAATTAAGTCAAAACCAGAACAAAACCAGGTTTAAATACGGACAAAATTAGGACTAAATCAGATCTGGACCCAGTCTAAACCAGGTCTTCTGCACAGTGAAACCTAATGGAGAGTAAGTGGTCTGACTTCCTGAACCGAGTGACCCTCTCTCCCACCGCTGCAGCCTCTAGCAGTGAAGACTGTGTCCACATGTTTCATTACATGCAATGAAATAAGAGCTTTTTATGAATATGTTATGAATATTATGATTCGTACTGGCAATTCATTAAGCTTCACCTTTAGCGGAAGTGCACGGCAGATGCAGTCCGCCGCAAGGGGAAGTTTACAAGTGAACAGGCTGATACGCTAACGTGAGCGCAGTGATATGAGTCGGCAGACACAATACGCGATCGCTAAGTTCGCTGCTGGATGTTTCGTTGACAACTGTTTGGGACGCAACTATATCACCTTTCGGACAAATGTTTTGTTTTGAGAAGAAAAACAAGCTATATTTAATGTTCCAGAGAAGCTACCGGACCTCCCTACCTGGGCTCCAGCTGAGAGTGTCAGAGGTAAGTCGGTGTCAACACACGTAACTTTTAGAAGGAAATCCATACAGATTAACATAAAAAAAAACAACGCACTATCCCTTTAAGTCATGTTATAATGTTGTTACCTCCTCAAAAAAAGACCTGGAGTTGTGTTTTGTTTCATTCACACACGTTTGAGTACATCTCCAAAGGTCAAAATGCTCCACCTTGTTCCACCTTGTGATGTCATGAAGCGGTAGTTTTCAAGTGAACAGCTCCTTTTGCCTTACCTGGTTTACACCTGACCATATCACAAGTGAGATACGGTCTGGAAGCCACCTTCGAAATATTTCGTACCGACGGTGTGGTTTACGATCGCCAACGGCCGTTTATTGGGCGTTACGAATGTCTATCATTTGGCGTATACGTAGCCCACAGCCAATCATGTCAGTTGTCAGTTCAAACTACAAGCTTCCGTTTGTCACGTAGTACGCGTCACCGTCTTGCCACCCCTCCCCCGCTCTCTGATTGGCCCCCAGAATCGGGAGAGCTCGCTTTCCATAGTTGCCCGTAGATTTCCCAGGTTACCTTTTGCCTTTAATTCAGTAGAGATTGGCAATTCCATGGCTGAAATTATCCAACTGATCCAAATGAATGAGCACTTCCTGTATTATCCCATGACATCACAAGGTGGAACAGAATATTTTCAGTTTGAGCGAAGAACTCAGCCTAGATCTGCAGGGTTTGTGTGTTAAATATGTCTGTTTGTGATGAGGAAACAACATCAGAACAAAGATCTGAGTATGAGCCCTTTAAAGTTGCATTGTGTAATGAATGTTGGTTAATCCGCTTATCTGTTATTAGCAGTTTGATTTTCTAACTTTCTATTTGGTTAAAGATCCATTGCGTAACTTTTTGGTTTGGTCCAACGCCTGCTTGTTGCTATGGAGATGTCACCGCTCTGCCTGGAATTCTCCACAGTATGACATTAATTAAACAGCTCCAAAATACCTACAAAAACTGCCTGAGAGTCCACAGATCTGACCTTTAACTTGGTCTGGTTTGGTCTCCATGAAGATAGAAAGGTTTAATGCCATACTGTGAAACATTCCAGTCAAAGCATTAACATCTCCATCTAGAAAAGAATTTGACGTACCCTCCGCCAGAAAAGTTACCCAATGCAGCTTCCAATATGAGTATTTTCAGCAAGAATTGCAAAAGTTTGTCCCACAATCACAAAAGCAGGTCTACTCCGTTCACATAATCCATCCACTGCATCGAGCATCCTTTAACTTTCACTTTTGGCTGCAGTTACCGAGGTACCTCGTCGCGTGTGAGCATCTTTGTTTGTCTTTGTGTCCGAAAAACAAAAGGAAAAATATGTTTACGAGGATGTGTCTAGTCTGAGCAGTAAACCCGACGTCACCTCTGGACGAAGTGCCCAAACCCGCCATGCAACCTGCCACCACACACCGGGCAGCGGCGCGCGTTGATTAAGATTGATTGGTCTGAGGGGGTCCTACCTGTGCCGAGAAGCGAAGGACAGGAGCGAGGGGATAGTTGTCCTTCCCGTGTCCAGACTAGTCCCAAAGAAGCGCGACGGGAAAGCGGCGGGGACGCGGTGGAGGAGGCGGCACGGTACAGATCCTACAGAGAGGTTTCCAGGAGAGACGAGCGGCAGACAGCGGCAACAGAGCGCAGCAGAGGCGCACAGGAGCAGGGCGCAGCGCACAGCTATGCAGGGACCAGGGCGAACGCGAGAGGGCGCTGCGGAGGCACACAGCGCCGGGGCACGTTCACAAAACCAACGATTCAGAAGGGTTTTGTTTTTTTTTCACGTGAAGGTTTTGACCCACTTTGCTTTTAAAACTCATAAAACTGGATATTAACACGAATAAAATTGTAATTAGAAAGAAATCGTTCAAAAAGTAATTCAAAAAGCAATTTAAAAAATACTAATTTAAAGGAAAAGTAACGTTTTTTTTTTACAATTTGAGCCTTATTTCGGTAATAAAACAAGTTGTTTTACTCACCCATAGCACTTTGGTGTCATATGGAGCACTTCCAGAGATGTTTTAGATTTGCGGTTAGCCTAGCGCAACTTCTAGCCATAGCTCGGGGCATATACCGTATTGGCCCGAATATAAGACGACCCTGATTATAAGACGACCCCCTCTTTTTCAAGACTCAAGTTTGAAAAAAGACTTTTTGAACACCAAATTTAATTTTTATACAGAAAATAATTACAGTACATCTGAATCAAATGATTATAACAATATATTCGAGAGAAAAGGCATGTTATTTTGCCTCATTCAAATCATGCAAAAACTGTCTATCACATCTTAATATCTGAACATTTAAATATGTAAACTAAAGTGCAATCACATTTGTAAATGAATGGCTTCTGGTTTTTGAAATGTAAATAAACCAATCTACTGTGATAAAACAACAAAATTGCAATAACTGCATTAACCGTCAAAGTGAAGTCTAAGTGAAGTCAGCTGCGATCTGACGAGATGGGAGGGAGCAGAGGACAGACTGGTGTGTGTGTGTCTGTGCCTGTGAGTGAAGCGACAGTCCACGCTGTTCTCAACTCTGCCCCCGCCCCTCTGCCTGTGTCTCTCTCTCTCTTTCTCTGAACGGGGAAAGAGAGAAAACGGCGCAATTATTTTTTCCCCCTCCCGCGATCTTGGAGCCTCTGATCACCAAAAAAAGTCGCTAGATTTGTCGCTAGTCGCTTTTGTCTAATTTTCTCGCTAGGGGGGTCCAGAAAGTAGCTAAAAATAGCGACAAAGTCGCTAAGTTGGCAACACTGCCGCTAGCAGCATTCGCTTTAAAGATATCTGGCGCCATCTAGCGTTGGAATGTCTAGACCTCGAATCTAAGACGACCGCTTTTTCAGTGTTCTTTCAATGCAAAAAACATCGTCTTATATTCAGGCCAATACGGTAATATATTCCCCAAGCATGTAATATGCCCCGTGCGGGCTCCAAATAACACAAACTTTAGCACTTTTCAAATCATAGAAGCCCGATATCTTAGTCTAAGATTTCGTTTGAAGCAAAAGTGGCCTGTAATCTGAGATTTATCCATAGCTTACAGCTTTGCGTTTTATGTTTGGGTCCCGGGAGCTGAGAGCACAGTCCGCACATGCGCACTGGCGTCCTCATCTACTCGAAACTATGGCTAAATCTCGGATTACAGGCCACTTTTGACCACACGAAATCGTAGGCTAAGACATCGGGCTTCTATGATTTGAAAACTCACATGATGGAGATCGCAAATCTAAAACATCTCTGGAAGTGCTCCATATGACACCAAAGTGCTATGGGTGAGTAAAACAACTTTTTTATTTTTTTTTTTATTACCGAAATAAGGCTCAGATTGTAAAAAAACATTACTTTTTTTTTTTTTTTTTTCATCTTCTTCCGCTTTTCCATTTTCTGAGTCACAGGAGCAGCAGTGCAAGCAGTGTTTTGCTACCCAGAACACAATGCATCAGCCCCCATGAATCCTCCCGCGGGTGGTGGGTCCACAGGAGGACGGCTCACGTCACAACAGGCCTTGAAGTATCTTCTGCCATGGGGGCTACCAGTGTCCGCAGACACTGGGGGCGAGGTGGGGTTAAGTGTCTTGCCCAAGGACACAACGGCAGCGGTCATCTGTGGGAGCTGGGATCACACGCGGCCAACCCGTCAAGGGCGGGATTCGAACCGCCAACCCCTGGATCACTAGACAAACACTCTACCAACGATTTTGATTTTGAATTTCATAAAACTATGTTCAATTCAAATAATGTTTACTAATAACGACTGTAATCCTGATTTATTCTTAATTACACACTGAACCTGAACAGATTTTAGTCTGTATGATTATAGTAGACTACCTTTTTTCAAACAGTAAAATTGCAAGCTACATACAGTTCCTTACTACTTTATAAAATGTGAATAATTCTAATCCCTGTGTCACCTGTCTGTATGGGAAATGAGTTGGATAAACACTGTGGCCTGTACACATGTGAATTTGGTGTTTATATGCCCTATAAGATTTGTGGTAAATTGCAATTCTGTATCTTCTAAAAAAAAGTTTGGTGTAATAATTTATTAAAAGAAAAAAAACCTGATACTTTTGATGCATTGAGCATAGGCCTCTGTATGTGTGGGGAAGCTGGCTCGATGTGGTCAACAAGGAGGCAGATGGGCAAAAAAAATAAAAATAAAAAGGCAAAACCAGACAAAATTTATAAAAGTCTTCTCTTGTGGATGCAAAAATAAACTTTTCAAAGAACTAATCAGAAACTAAGTAACTTAAAGCCCCAGTGTGTAAGATTCGTGGCGCATAGGTGGATGGTGCTATTGCACTTTCTGTTTTAGCTACGGCAGACCTCGAGGGTCACCCGGGCGCGCCGTAACACGGACACGAGCCGCGCGCCACTACTGTATAAATAAAACGCTGTCCCATTTATTTATTTTTTTCTTTTCTCATGAAAACACACATTCCCGATCATGTACCATGACACTCTACACATCAAATGAAACCTTACAGTCTCCTCTTTTTGACTATGCAATTCATTTCCCTGCAAAACAATCACTCCCCGAGCACATGGGGCTTTTATACGGAAAAGCACAAAACGAGGTTAGCTTACCTTAGAATGCTTTGCACAGGTCAAACTCTGTATTTCACCATAAACTTGCTCTCAATTTGTCCGTAAGGATCCAGCGAATAAAATCCAATAAAACAATTTAGTCCAAAACACGTGTTAGATCCATTACGACGTCTGATCCGGCAGCATGCTTGTGTTGTTTACCCAAAACCACAAGCCTTGCCGAAGGCGGAGCCCAAATGTCCTTCTGTGGCTCTCGTATTCAAAATGGCTGCCTCTATATGGGGAAGATCCCCCTTTTATGTGACTATATCTAAGTCCAAAAGAATACTTTGATTTCATGATGGAAGTGAAAAGGCTTGGAAAACAATGTATTTTTGAATGGGTATCTTCAATTTCAGTAATTAACGGGTAAAAATCTTACACACTGTCCCTTTAAATGAACTGCAACAGAACGCCCATGTGCATTACTCTGAAGTCTTCCCCCAACTGACAAATCTGACGACCACAGTGTCCCAATTCGAGGGCTGCATCCTTTGAAAGGGCGGGTCCTTCGTCGGCTGTGAAGGCTGCAGCCCTGGATGTACCCTCCACAGACCGCAAAGGCCGTGCCAAAATGGGACAGGTCCATGGAGCCGCTCCCGTCGCCCAGCAACTGAGACACACTGCTAACGCTAATGCTAACAACACGCACCACACAAATTACACACACGGATCAATAACAAAGATTAACCACAGGTAATTAAACTTTTTGATCTTGATTTTGATTTTGAGACCAAGTAATTCTAATAATTGTCATCTAAATCTTATGGCTAAAAATTAAAACTTATGTTTAACTTTAGCAAAATAAAACTGTTATATTTCTGGGATACATCTAAAATAGGCTAAATTACCTTAAAGTTTCTAAAACAGTGATGAGATGTGCATTATTAATTATTATTATCATTATTAAATATTTTTATATTGACCAGGTATTACATTTATACAGGGAATGCATTTAAATCAGTTTATAAAGAAAGACATCTCTCCTTTGAAAAAAGAGTTTATTAAACAATCAAACAGTCAAACATTAACCCCATTACACACATACACTGCATTAATAAGTTAGTACAAACAGCTGTATGTC
This sequence comes from Paratrypauchen microcephalus, assembly GCA_036785185.1. Classification (NCBI taxonomy): domain Eukaryota; kingdom Metazoa; phylum Chordata; class Actinopteri; order Gobiiformes; family Gobiidae; genus Paratrypauchen; species Paratrypauchen microcephalus. The sequence continues at coordinate 2,420,574 of JAVJIX010000133.1, forward strand.
AGTGTACTCTTAAATTGTGTTACCTTTTTGTTGGAGCAGGTAACAATCCAAAATGAACAAATTATCTTCGCCGAATATGATCAGGTGGAATACCACTGCTTAACTGCAATACAATAGTACATTCTTATAGTACATGTAATCAGTGCTCCTCAGCTAAGATGAAAAGAAACTACAATTTTACTATTTTACTTCTGCAGGAAATTAGAAGTTAAACCTAAACTGCATTAGGACAGCAGCAGACAGAATGTGCAGGAGGGAGGCCTGATGCAACCGTAGAGGTCCCAAAGGCTTCTGCAATCTGTACCTCCTCCTCAGTGAGTCTGGACTTCCTCCTCAGTGAGTCTGGACTTCCTCCTCAGTGAGTCTGGACTTCCTCTTCAGTGAGTCTGGACTTCCTCTTCAGTGAGTCTGGACTTCCTCCTCAGTGAGTCTGGACTTCCTCTTCAGTGAGTCTGGACCTCCTCCTCAGTGAGTCTGGACCTCCTCCTCAGTGAGTCTGGACTTCCTCCTCAGTGAGTCTGGACTTCCTCTTCAGTGAGTCTGGACTTCCTCCTCAGTGAGTCTGGACTTCCTCTTCAGTGAGTCTGGACTTCCTCCTCAGTGAGTCTGGACTTCCTCATCAGTGAGTCTGGACTTCCTCCTCAGTGAGTCTGGACTTCCTCTTCAGTGAGTCTGGACTTCCTCCTCAGTGAGTCTGGACTTCCTCCTCAGTGAGTCTGGACTTCCTCCTCAGTGAGTCTGGACTTCCTCTTCAGTGAGTCTGGACTTCCTCCTCACTGAGTCTGGACTTCCTCCTCAGTGAGTCTGGACTTCCTCTTCAGTGAGTCTGGACTTCCTCCTCACTGAGTCTGGACTTCCTCCTCAGTGAGTCTGGACTTCCTCCTCAGTGAGTCTGGACTTCCTCCTCAGTGAGTCTGGACTTCCTCTTCAGTGAGTCTGGACTTCCTCCTCAGTGAGTCTGGACTTCCTCTTCAGTGAGTCTGGACTTCCTCCTCACTGAGTCTGGACTTCCTCTTCAGTGAGTCTGGACTTCCTCCTCAGTGAGTCTGGACTTCCTCCTCAGTGAGTCTGGACATGGACAGTGGAGACATGACTCAATGTACATGGACCATTGTCTCTCTTGACTTTTGGAGGAGGAAGAGCAGAATGGGCCTTAGGTCTGATTGGTTCAAAGTCCTGTCCTGCAGAGTGAAAACTGTAATTACACACACATTAAGAAAACTACAGGAAAATGAGGTTCACCAAGCATGTATATTCAGATCCAAAGGTAGTTTATATAAATTGAAACAGCTAAATTAATAGAGGAATCCCACACATTTGAGAAATGCATATTTACAGACCTTATTCTTACTGGAGTTGCAGCGTGCCCCATACCTAATCAGTGGCAGGAGTTTGGGTCAGCACACCTCCAGTGCAGTGTTAGATTTACTTTGTCATCTCCATTTAACCCATTTCATGAATCATGAACATCTCATCAGCTAACAGTTCTGTGGCTCAGCAGTGTGTTGTGTCCTCATACAGAAGGCTGCAGATGAGAAAAGAAAGTGAATATAAAACATTTCAAACAGTTTTCTCATTCTTATACTGTCCAGGCAGAATTATTTAATGTTCACTTTACAACCATATAAGGACAGATAATTTATTCCCAGAATTAAATGCATACGTTGGAGGCTTATATTATGTGATTTACAAGTAAATATTAGCTTTGATATAGTCAAACTGTGTCTTTTAAGTTTAATGCATGAAATAATGTGTGTTTTTATCTTATCTTAGAGCTGCACTGGCCCAAGTGTTTAGTCCCATGTCTATGAAAACGTGGCGTTTTCCTCCTCATAACTTCATTAATCACTCCGTGGGCTTCTTTTCCCCTGATAGTAAAAAAAATATTAGTATTTGATGGAAATCTGTCCAAATATGAAACTTTGAGCGGACTTTTCATCACGTTAGTTGCAGATTACTGGCCAAGAATTCCTGCAGTTAAAGGGATAGTTCAGGTTTTTTGATGTGAATCTGTATGGCATCCCCTTCAGCAGTGTCGTGCATTAACACATTATTATTAGCCTGTTCACTTGTAAACATCGCCACTTACAAGTGAACAGGCTAATAATAATAATAGGCGTGCAGTGATAGGAATCGAGAGAAAATAGCACCAAGCGATTATGACTTCTGACTTTTTCGTGGGCAACTGTTTTGTGACGCAAATATATTACTTTTTGGACAAATATTGTTTTGAGAAGAAAAACAAGCTTTATTAACTGTCCTGGCTAACTTGCCAGACCTACTTTCGTCAGCTCCAGAATCAGGCAGAAACTCGGCTCACAGGACACAAAAAACCCGAACTATCCCTTTTAAAACTAACTTATTTGACCGTTTTGTGGTTTATGGCCTTATTTTACACTTAGAGTTGTGTTAGTGATGATTTCCTAAAGTTAAAAGCATCTGACTGCTGTTGCAGGGTGCATGATGGGATATAGGAGGCCACAAAGGACACTCGGATGTGTCCTTCGTTCACGGCCAATCTCCATGGAAACGTGGGCTGTATTTATGGGCTGCATGAAATGGGACAGGTCTTGTTGCGACGTGTAGCCGACAAAGGTTGCAGCCCTCGAATTGGGACATGGCTTACCTTTTATACTGCCTGGCTGGAAGTATCTTCCCCAGGTAAATATAAATTTCGTTTTACAGATCACAAGAAGAAGAAGAAGAAGAAGTGACTTTATTGATCTCACACTGGAGAAATTCTTCTCTGCATTTTAACCCATCCTATATATATATACATATATTAGGAGCAGTGGGCAGCACACATTAGTGCGCCCGGGGACCATCTCCATGATCTTCTTGCTTCGTTTTGGAGGTACCTATGGTGCATGTTTTGGGTTGATGGGGGAAACCGGAGTGCCCGGAGGAAACCCATCCAGACACGGGGAGAAACATGCAAACTCTACACAGAAAGGCCCAGGCGACCCGGGGATCGAACCCAGACCATGCATGCAAACTCCACACAGAACACACACAGAAAGGTCTGGGCGACCCGGGGATCGAACCCGGAACCTTCTTGCTGTGAAGCAAGAGCGCTAACCACCGTGCCGTCTTAAGATTATGTTCACCAAAATTTAAGCCCATCTGAGGTACATTGTAGGAGAAGTAACTTTAAACACTCTAAAGCTAACCATTTCCTTTATAATGGCCCAAGTCTCTATAAATTAAATAAATAAGCTATAAACACTGAAATATATAAACCAAACACACAAAAGCCTTGAAATAAAAAGGAAATCATACCTGTTTTCCCCTCCACATGGTCTGGCCCACGACCCCCCAGAAGATTTCAAAATGGCCGACCTGGGCCACGCCCCTCTTTTGTCTCCAGACCATGTGGAGGAACAGGTGAGTGTGTGAAATGTGTTGAACTGAAATTGGCAATTAAAATATACTTTATTAACAATTCAAATGAACATTGTATTATGTGAGAATAAAACTGCAGTGAAACTAAGGGTGTTTTCACACCACTAGTTCAATTATTTGATCTGCACCAGGCAATAAAAATGTTATTATGTAGCATATAGACTCCAGTGTGGTCCCCTTACACACCTGCAAACAAACCAAAATTGGTCCAATTGATGTTTCATCAATGTTTATCTTCCGGTAGAAATAAGTGCCAATTTTGACTCACTATGAAGTGACACGTTCACACATTGGTACTCGCTCTGATCTTCGTATTACATTCTCTGTATTGGCCATTGTTAGCAAAATATCCAATTTGAAAATGAGTCGCGGCTGCGTCTGGAGAACAAACTGTTATTGCACTGGAGTCACCAAAGGTATAGAGCGAATCATTTCAGGTAAAGGAGATGCGCTATTTTCATGGATGTGGTCGTGCTGACTGTGAGACGATGATTGTTCCAAAGGCCCACAAGGTCGACTATGTCCCCTCCCATGATGTATTTGGAATAGCTTGTTTGGACCTACTGCCTGTGCTTTGGAGCCAAGTTCACGTTCTCACCAGAGGGAGTCAATGTAGTTCATTGCACTCTCCATAGAATAGGACCCCACTCACCCACTACAGGAGCACCTTTCCCCTCTGCCCTCAGGACAGAGGTACAGGACACTCAGATGCAGGGATGCCCACTTTGGCAGAAGCCATCACATTTCTGAACAGCAGGCCCCGTTGAGTGTGCTGTAAAGTCTGTTATGTGTATGTTTGTTGTGCTGTGTTTGTCGCTGTATATGTCAAACAAGCACTGTGTGTGTGTGTGAAAATGAATTTCCCTTTGGGGACAATAAAAGTCTAAAGTCTAAAAAGAGTCAAGTAAACTGAGACCACCTCTTTTTTGAGGTCTCGGTCCTTTTGATTTAGTGCAGACCTTCTGGAGAGAACGTACCAAACGTGACTGTAAGGGGACCAAGGCTCACTTCGTCACAGTAGGACACAGGAGAAGTTTCACTTCAAAGGTGCAGCATGTAATGTTTCTGGTGGAGGGTCCACCACCTGCTTATCTCCACTGAGATGTTTTGTTTTCAGAATATTAATTTTATTCCTGTGATCCACCTGTTCATTCAGGCTCAAAATGAAGGTGTATTACTTTAATGTGATTTAATGAAAACAGCCAAGTTTGGTTTTCCATAAACCTCACATTAACGCTACACACTAATACAACATGAACGGACAAAATAGGGCTTTCATATTTCATTATTTCCTATGACAACTTTGATTACTGGTTTAGTTTTGAGCTCCCTTTGTAACCATGGAAACAACCTTGGTAAACAAAGATTGTATTTGGAGTAGTTTGGGTCTTTTTGTCCAGCCTCATTCTGGCGTTGGCGGTGCAGTGAAAACATGAGGAGAAGTGAATAGTTTATTTTGTTGTTTGTTTGTGAAAGGGAAAAATGAGAAATCCCAAGTGTGTTTGTTTTGTCCAAATAAAGCGTCTCCTCTGATCCAAACACAGCCTGTCACCATGGTAACAGAAAGTGTCATCTCTCCCTGTCTGTTAATGGAGCCAATCAGAGAGCTTGATTGTGCCTTTGTCAGCTCTGTCTGTTTACTTATTTTATCATATATTTTGCATAATTGAGACATTTTTAAATTGTTTGGCACTTTGCATTGTATTCTTATGTTTACATTGTATTTCATATACAGAAAACACTATTATAGAGAGGCCAAAGCAAATAAGCTGCATTCACAATTGATTACGTTCTTGTTTATAATTCATTGGAGGTATATAGCGCCTTTAAATACACAAAAGCTCTTAACAGTCTATTATTATGTCAGTCTACACTAAAGATACAGATACTGAAGCAAATAAATAGTCAAAGTAAAAGTATCACATGAAAAAAATACTACTTAAAAGTGATTAGAGGTCTTCTCAATGATGATGCAGATATGTGCCGAATTCAATTGTTTTTATTTGTATATACAGTGGTACCTCACCTTACGAAATTAATTTGTTCCAGAAGTGGTTTCGTAACGTGAATTTTTCGTAAGTTGAGTAGCGATTTCAATGGAAAAAGCCTGATTCGTCCCAAGGCCCCGATCCAAGTTTTTAGTGTACCTTTTTTTATAGTGTAACATTGTGTTCTGCGTAGAGACTGTAGACCCAGGACTAAACGTGGACTATACCAGGCCTAGACCAAGGTCTAAACCTGGACTAAACCTGGACTAAACCAGGACTAGATCAGGTGGATTAAAGCGTCGCGGGCGGGTCTATTTCCTGGTTTCGTTTCGAGTCACGGCTGAGGCGAGCAGCGAGGGGGACCGCACGCAGTCTGAGCGCATGAACGAGACCCGTGCTCAAACCGTGCCTCCTCTAGACCCAGTCTAGACCACCGCGGCTCTTGCATGCGTTCGTTCATGCGCTCAGACTGCGTGCGGTCCCCCTCGCTGCTCGCCTCAGCCGTGACTCGAAACGAAACCAGGAAATAGACCCGCACGCGGCGCTTTAATCCACCTGGTCTAGTCCTGGTTTAGTCCTGGTTTAGTCCAGGTTTAATCCAGGTCTAGACCTGCTGTCAGCTCTGCGCCGGGTCATGCTGCACTATCACACATGTCCGCGCGCAGTTTTCTCCCCCTCCCCCTTCCCCCCACACTTCACTATTAATAATTTTGTTGAAAATCTATGAAAGTTTGAGTGTTTAAACGAGAGACAAATGTGAGAAAAGTTTAAATCCAGTCTGAGAAAAGCGTATAATGTGTGTGGCTGAGCGCGCATTATTTGAATTTTTGAGATTTCGCGTTTCGTAACTTGAATTTTCTTTCGTATCTAGAGACCAAAATTTAACGTGAAGGCGTTTCGTAACTTGAAATTTTCGTTTGTTGGGTCTTTCGTAAGGTGAGGTACCACTGTATTTGTTTGTTCAAACTATGGCCTTGATAAACCCTCAGTCTTTTCAGCAGGTCTCAAAGTGGAATAAAAATACTTTCAGTCCTGTTCAAAAATGTAGTGGAGTAAAAAGTACAGATACCTGCTCTTAAATATAGTGAAGTAAAAGTAAAACATATCTATTTTAAAATGTTCTCAAGTACAGATACTTAAAATGTATACTTACAGTATTTTTACTTTGTTACGTTCCACCACTGGTCCCTCTGACCACTACCAACACTCACTCACACACATTTATACTAGGCAAGGTGAAGTGTCTTGTCTAAGGACACACTGGCAATTTGGATAAGAGCCACTGCTGCCCCTCTGTATAAAGAGAGGGCTAAGGGAGTCACCCATAGTGCTCGGCTCCAGTCAAATGAAGCTCATGGGGCTAGTATTTATACAAGAAATACACAGAACATTAAAACAGACATTAATGAAACAAAACACCACTCCAGGTATGTTTTTAATAAGGAACCATCCAGTGGCGTTCCTAGAGTGATTTGCGCCCTGGGCGAAACCCACTCTTGCATAGCATACCTTTTTCTTTTGTTTGCTTCTCCTCCTCTTCTTTCCGTTTCTTTCGAAATTGGGCACCTGATGGCTTCAATCTTTTTCGGTCCATCACCGCGACTGTTTTGTCATACTGTACACCGTGACCTCCTCAAGACACTGACCGAAATCCGAATGATTACCCCCCTGCCCCCTCCCCCTAAAACAAACTCTGTACTGTGCTCGCAGCGTTGCCTAGCGCGAGAGGTCAGAGTCAGACTGTCATATCTGAACCATTTCGCGCTACTCTGTCTTCACGTAACTGTCTTCACTGTCTTCTGTTTTCACGTAACTGTCTTCACTGTCTTCTGTCTTCACGTAACTGTCTTCACGAGCCAGCACCAGCCCCCCACACCCCGCACAAGGATCCGCGTGGATCCTTGCTCCGCGCCTCCGTGCGCCGCGGGCGCGCGCTCCACACCGTTGGGTTTTTTTTTTCTTCGTGCCACCGCGGCGCCCTCCCCGCGATGGCACTAGGAGCAATTGCCCAGGTGGACCCCGTCAAAGAACGCCCCTGGAACCATCAATACAACAGAAAATGACCAGTAAAATAACAAAAATCTGCATTTTAATAATATTAATTAATCTGTATTAAATATTAAAATCCTATATGTTGTGATGTCATCTGAAACTCTGCTATATTCAGTCTTACAGTCGAAGTACTTCTCTTGCAGAGGTCTAGTCTGTGGAGTCCCTGTTAACCAGGTGTGGAGCTGCTCTAACAAAGCTGTTGTTTTTAGAATAATTGGGTCAGATGTACTGCAGTCTACTATAACAAAAACACTCACCACAAGCACAGAGCTAAACACAGAACTGGATTCAACTACTTTAATTGTATCACTATAACAAAAACTAAATATATGCATTTAAGTTATTAAAGGTGCATTGCATAACATTTTTAGTGGTTTAGTAGTTTAAAAACACAACTCCATGTTTGTTTTTTGATGAGGTAAGAACATTCTGATATGTGTTAAAGCCCACAAAAGTCAGTTTTGCGTAATATTAGACCTGGCTGCACATTAAAAGTCTTATATTGCACAAAATGTACTCTTGTGAGCTTTGTGATGCCATGAAGCATTGGTAGTTTTAGAGTTACCAGCTCCTTTTTACCTTTAGCTCGGTAGAGATCGGCAATTCCAGGCCTGAACTGATCCAAATTGTTCTAGTGAAGGTCTGTGGTGTTTAAAAACGTCACAAGCTGGAACTGAGTGTTTTCAGTTTAAGAGAAGAACTCAGCCTAAATCTGCAGGGTTTGTGTGTTAAACATGTGTGAATGAAACAAAACACAACTCCAGTTTGTGATGAGGAAACAACATTAGAACATAGATCAGAAAAAGACGTGATACGGATCCTTTAAATCAAACTGTTGTGGCTGAACATTAGTGAACATGGTGAAGGTCAGGCCAGCCACTGGAACAAATCATCTTCATTATATCGATAACAGACCGATGCAGAGGGAGGGGTCTTTGTGTACGCCGCTGTGCCGATGCCAAATGAGTCTTATTCCGATTCATCTGCACATTTCCACTGGACATGACCAGAATACAAGTGACATTGCACGTTCTCCTGTAAAAATGCGCCCCACAGACCATAGTGCTGTTCCCATAGACTCTATAACAGAAAAGGACTGAGGGAATTTGACCGTCGTCCACAGTGTTCGATTGCAAACAAATGAAGCTCATCAAGGCTAGTAGGTATAGTGGCTAATCTGCAACCAGGGAAAATGAAAATCCGAGTGTGAGCCAGTCAGGTGCGAGGGTGTTGAAGGTACACGCCCCTTCCTGCACACACCACTGGGCTGACAGGGAGCGGGCGCAGAGCAACGACGCTGTCAATCAAACCTGTTGCTACAATGCAAATGCACTTTTATGTTCTTTTATTATAAACTTTGTTATTATATGAACACTATATGTATTTATGTTCAGGCCAGTCGCCAGAAATTTGTGGGCCCAGGGCAAGAAGCCTCGCATGGGCCCCCCTCTAATATAAATGAATAGGAATAAGGTCCAGTTCTAGGCCCCTAAAACCTAACCCACCCCAGTCTACTGCCCTGTTTATATTCCCTCATCATTGTTGTGTCACGTTTGTGCACCCAGTTGTGTGTAATAAAGGGAAAAAAGGTACAAAAAAAAAACATTGTTGCAATTTAAAGGAAAAGTAACGTTTTTTTTTTACAATTTGAGCCTTATTTCGGTAATAAAACAAGTTGTTTTACTCACCCATAGCACTTTGGTGTCATATGGAGCACTTCCAGAGATGTTTTAGATTTGCGGTTAGCCTAGCGCGACTTCTAGCCATAGCTCGGGGCATATAATATATTCCCCAAGCATGTAATATGCCCCGTGCGGGCTCCAAATAACACAAACTTTAGCACTTTTCAAATCATAGAAGCCCGATGTCTTAGTCTACGATTTCGTTTGAAGCAAAAGTGGCCTGTAATCTGAGATTTATCCATAGTTTACAGCTTTGCGTCCCGGGAGCTGAGAGCACAGTCCGCACATGCGCACTGGCCTCCTCATCTACTCGAAACTATGGCTAAATCTCGGATTACAGGCCACTTTTGACCACACGAAATCGTAGGATAAGACATCGGGCTTCTATGATTTGAAAAGTGCTAAAGTTTGTGTTATTTGGAGACCGCAAATAAGTGTCCCGAGAACTCACATTACGGAGATCGCAAATCTAAAACATCTCCGGAAGTGCTCCATATGACACCAAAGTGCTATGGGTGAGTAAAACAATTTGTTTTATTACCGAAATAAGGCTCAGATTGTAAAAAACGTTACTTTTCCTTTAATCGCTGAACATTGTTGTATTATATTCACTTTGTATGTGATTAAATATGTAATAAATACACTGTTTTGTCCACCAAAAAAAATAAAGAAGGCACACGTGCTCATTTTGTATTTGGGATTTATATACAGTCTAAGGTTGTGTCATTGCTTTGGTAAGCATTTAAAGTCAAAGTAAAAATGACTGGAGCTTCAGTGCGCTTATCTATATGTCTGAAAATCAAATGCACTGTGTAAATGAGCTGTCACTTACATGTTGTATTATTATTATTATTATTATTATTATTATTATTATTATTATTATTATTATTATTATAGCACTCAATAATGCATTTTTAGATGTCCCTGAACCTCTCTTACCTCTCCTGTTTGCACCTCTTTTTGTGTAGATATTGAACCTTAAAATGTCTCACCTTCAACCGTCTGATTTTTATTTGGTCAAAAATTTGGTCTTTTTCCTCTTACTTCTTACTTGCTCTCCCTCTTCTTCTCTTCTCTCCCTTCTATCATTTCTTTCTTTCTTTCTCTCTTTTCCTCGCTGCTTCCTCTTTCCAATCTCCTCCCTTGCCCCTTCTATCTTCTCCTCTTCCCCTCTCTCCTCTATTCTCCTTTCCTCACTTTCCTCTCTTTCTAAGAGACCAACCCTTTCTATCCTCTCCTCCCATCCCTCCCGTCTCCCTCACTCTTTTCACCCTCTTTCTCTCTCCTTACTCTCTCCCTCTCTCTCTCCCTCCCTCCCCGTCCTTTCTCTCTCCCTCCCTCTCTTTCTTTGCATCTCTCCTCCCTCTCTCTCTCCTCTCTCTCCACCTCCCTCTCTCTCTCTCTCCCTCCCTCTCTCTCTGCTCCTCACTCCCTGTCTCTCCCTCTACCCCCTTTCTCTCTCCCTCCCTCTCTTTCTTTGCATCTCTCCTCCCTCTCTCTCACCACCCCCCTCTCTCTCTCCCTCTCTCTCTGCTCCTCACTCCCTGTCTCTCCCTCTCTCTCCTCTCTCTCTACCCCTTTCTCTCTCCCTCCCTCTCTTTCTTTGCATCTCTCCTCCCTCTCTCTCACCACCCCCCTCTCTCTCTCCCTCTCTCTCTGCTCCTCACTCCCTGTCTCTCCCTCTCTCTCCTCTCTCTCTACCCCCTTTCTCTCTCCCTCCCTCTCTTTCTTTGCATCTCTCCTCCCTCTCTCTCCTCTCTCTCTCCACCCCCTCCCTCTCTCTCTCTCTCCCTCCCTCTCTCTCTCTGCTCCTCACTCCCTGTCTCTCCCTCTCTCTCCTCTCTCTCTACCCCCTTTCCTCTCTCCCTTCCTCTCTTTCTTTGCATCTCTCCTCCCTCTCTCTCTCTCTCTCTCCACCCCCCCCTCTCTCTCTCTCTCCCTCCCTCTCTCTCTGCTCCTCACTCCCTGTCTCTCCCTCTCTCTCTCTCTCTCTCTCTATCCCCTTTTTCTCTCCCTTCCTCTCTTTCTTTGCATCTCTCCTCCCTCTCTCTCTCCTCTCTCTCTCCACCCCTCTCTCTCTCTCTCCCTCCCTCTCTCTCTGCTCCTCACTCCCTGTCTCTCCCTCTCTCTCCCTCTCTCTCCCCTCTCTCTACCCCCTTTCTCTCTTCCTCCCTCTCTTTCTTTGCATCTCTCCTCCCTCTCTCTCTCCTCTCTCTCTCCACCCCCTCTCTCTCTATCTCTCTCCCTCCCTCTCTCTCTGCTCCTCACTCGCTGTCTCTCCTCTCTCTCCTCTCTCTCTACCTCCTTTCTCTCTCCCTCCCTCTCTTTCTTTGCATCTCTCCTCCCTCTCTCTCTCCACCCCTCTCTCTCTCTCTCTCCCTCCTCTCTCTCTCTCTCTCTCTCCCTCTCTCTCCCTCTCTCTCTCCTCTCTCTCCACCCCCCTCTCTCTCTCTGCTCCTCACCCCCTCTCTCTCCCTCTCTCTCCTCTCTCTCTACCCCCTTTCTCTCTCTCTCCCCCTCCCTCCCTGTCCTCTCTCCCTCCATCTCTATTTGTCAATAAGAATGAGTGCCTCTTGCAGCTCTCCCTCTGTTTGTCTTGTGTTCTATTAAGGGTCAAAGTGTCGCACTTTAGGACATGTTAGCACGTGTTAGCGCCAAACCAACTGCCACTTCGTATCCGTCCTCCTTCGTTAGGATTTATTCCACGGTGTGTGGTGATGCGGTCCTGACCCAAAATGGGGTCTGTGGGTACAGGGAACAGGGGCATGTGTGTTTTATGGTCTCAGCTTGCTCTCCACTCGGCTGAGCAGGTGTATGAGGAGCGCAGGTGTAAAGTCATAAATCCTAAAACGGGTGAGCTGAATATTAATGCAGGCACAGTCAGGGCGGGTGGAGTTTGGGAGATTAGCTTTGAGGTTCTGGCATAAAAATAAACAAGAAAAATAAATGTTTTACCATAACGTGCATGGTGATGTGTGTTGGTTTTCACAGCTAACATGCCCTAATAATAATAATACAATAATAAAATCGACTTTTTTAGTGCTTTCTATCATGTTACAACATTGCTCCCTCATCAGAAACATGCCTGAAAAGGTTTTAGATGTCATCCATGCATGTTTGGGTAATCTAGTGAGCTCTCCCAGGCTCTATTCCAATCCTCCTTATGGTTAGCTATAAGATTCTGTTCCAAAAACCTACATCACCCATGCTTCCACATGACAATTTTCCATAAATATACAAAAACATGATACAAAACTGAAGAATACAACTTCACAAACCTGATAGTACTCTGAAGGGGGAGTGAACATTTTAAAGCCCCAGTGTGTAGGATTCGTCGCGCATAGGTGGATGGTGCTATTGCACTTTCTGTTTTAGCTACGGCAGACCTCGAGGGTCACCCGGGCGCGCCGTAACGCGGACAGCTCTCGTACCCGCGCGCTGCTACTGTATAAATAAAACGCGGTCCTGTTTTTTTTGTTTTTTTTTCTTTTCTCATGAAAACACACATTCCCGATCATGTACCATGACACTCTATACATCAAATGAAACCTTAAAGTCTCCTCTTTTTGACTATGCAATTCATTTCCCTGCACAACAATCACTCCCCGAGCACATGGGGCTTTTATACAGAAAAGCACAAAATGAGGTTAGCTTACCTTAGAATGCTTTGCACAGGTCAAACTGTATTTCACCATAAACTTGCTCTCAATTTGTCCGTAAGGATCCAGCGAATAAAATCCAGTAAAACAATTTGGTCCAAAACACGTGTTAGATCCATTACGAGTCTGATCCGGCAGCATGCTTGTGTTGTTTACCCAAAACCACGAGCCTTGCCGAAGGCGAAGGCGGAGCCCAAATGTCCTTCTGCGGCTCTCGTATTCAAAATGGCTGCCTCTACATGGGGAAGATCCCCCTTTTATGTGACTATATCTAAGTCCAAAAGAATACTTTGATTTCATGATGGAAGTGAAAAGGCTTGGAAAACAATGTATTTTTGAATGGGTATCTTCAATTTCAGTAATTAACAGGTAAAAATCTTACACAGTCCCTTTAAAAACAATAAAAGGTAACATTATGATCCAAATATGTTTGTAATATCTCCTCCTTATATGAGCTGTACCTGATTTTAGTTCTTTTTTTTACGACTCTTTTCACTTTTATTTATTTATTTATTTATTTATTTTCAAAATGTTCAAAATACAAACAAAACTAGACAAAGCACTGATTTTGAGATCTAGAAAAGCAAGATCAAAGTTCCAAGTACAGGTGGATTTATTGTGCCAGTGTCCAAAGTGCCAAAAAATCCCAAAACAGTGGAAAAGATTTTCTGTGAACAAAATGTCCAATAAGTACTTGAAGAAGAAAAATGGGGCGAGTTCAACTTTAACTCAGGTCCCCTTTAAGTTCAACTTCACACAGCGCAGTGACGTTACCAGTTCTGTACCCGGGGGTAGACTGACTGACCCCTTTATACCCCACTTTCTCCTCCCATTAAGCAACATATAAAAATACTGTGTAGCGGTTCATAATAAACCTGTGTGCTATATTCTTCATTTACCAGTAATAATGTACATGAAATCACAAAAATAAGGGTTTAATAAAGCGTAAAAGTCAGGTTACATGACGCGCATCACATGATCAGCATCACGGCATGAATGGATGAAACAGCGGGGAGTGTGTGCCGCTACATTTAGTGGGACAACACCGCCTAGAATCATAAATGGACTGGCTCCGTCACAGGGAGATTCACCAGTGACCAGACTCACCTCTTGGAGAAAGTATTGGAGAAGTGTATTCTGGAGATCTTTTTACTCCATAATGAAACGTAAACGTCAGATTCAAACGCAGTGATATGAAAAGCCACTTCTCTTCCTGTGTTTGTTCTGATGGTGTTTGTGGAGTAAACAGACTAATACAAACCCATCTCGCTCACAGCTCTCCCTACACCAGAGCAAAATGGAGATGGATATTTTTATATTTTGCTTTTAGGCTGAAATGAAAGAATGTTGAAACAGAGGAGAGGGCCATTATAGGTCTCATGAACGGCTTTACACAGCGCCCTGTTCACTGAATTATTTTTCAAATGTGGAAAAGTGCATCTGCAAAGAATGAATGGAATAAATCTATGATAAAGACCTTGTTTTAAAGGTCCACTGTGTCACTTTACTGCACTAGAGTCTGCCGCTTGCTTGTCTCCATGGAGATGTCATAAAATGGACTCTTGTGAGCTTTAAGTCATGTTATAATTTCGTTACCTCTGCAAAAACAGACCTGGAGTTGTGTTTTGCTTCATTCACACATGCTGGAGTAATCCTTTGTTATTAGTCACACATTCATTTTGTCTGTCTGAAGTGTGTAGAATCCCTCAGTCGTCCAGGTAGAATCTATGGCAAAAGGACTAATTCAATTTGTCAACTGGACAAATGTTTATTAAATAAACTTTTGTTTATTAAAGGGACAGTGTGTAAGATTTTTACCCGTTAATTACTGAAATTGAAGATACCCATTCAAAAATACATTGTTTTCCAAGCCTTTTCACTTCCATCATGAAATCAAAGTATTCTTTTGGACTTAGATATAGTCACATAAAAGGGGGATCTTCCCCATGCAGAGGCAGCCATTTTGAATACGAGAGCCGCAGAAGGACATTTGGGCTCCGCCTTCGCCTTCGGCAAGGCTCGTGGTTTTGGGTAAACAACACAAGCATGCTGCCGGATCAGACGTCGTAATGGATCTAACACGTGTTTTGGACTAAATTGTTTTACTGGATTTTATTCGCTGGATCCTTACGGACAAATTGAGAGCAAGTTTATGGTGAAATACAGAGTTTGACCTGTGCAAAGCATTCTAAGGTAAGCTAACCTCGTTTTGTGCTTTTCCGTATAAAAGCCCCATGTGCTCGGGGAGTGATTGTTTTGCAGGGAAATGAATTGCATAGTCAAAAAGAGGAGACTGTAAGGTTTAATTTGATGTGTACAGTGTCGGGAATGTGTGTTTTCATGAGAAAAGAAAAAAACAAAACAGGACTGCGTTTTATTTATACAGTAGCGGCGCGCGGCTCGTGCGCGCGCCCGGGTGACCCTCGAGGTCTGCCGTAGCTAAAACAGAAAGTGCAACAGCACCATCCACCTATGCGCCACAAATCCTACACACTGGGGCTTTAAATAAAGTGTATTAAAGAAACTTTTGTCCAGTTGACAAATTGAATTTCTCCTTTTGCCAATTCAGATGGAAAAAACAAAACAAAAAAAATGATATTTACATTACACTATTTTCTGATCTGTGTTTCCTCATCAAAAACAAACCTGGAGTTGTGGAGTTTTGTTTCATTCACACATTAACACAAATCCTGCAGATTTAGACCGAGTTCTCAAACTGAAAACACTCTATTCCACCTTGTGATCATGCTGTAATACAAGAAGTGAGGGGGTACTCAAGGTATGACAAAAAGGCTCAGGGGTTACACAAGACAAAAAGGGTTGGGAAACACTGCTTTAAATCACTGATATCAGCATGTGTGTGCAGAGTGTGTGCAGAGTGTGTGCAGAGTGTGTGCAGAGTGTGTGCAGAGTGTGTGCAGAGTGTGTGCAGAGTGTGTGCAGAGTCCTCCTCTCACATACAGACCTGGAGCTGCATGTGCCAGAGGCGACCTGCAGGGGTCAGCCTAAAGGAGCAACGCAATTAACAAGACAGGCTTTAATTAGCAGTCAATGAGGCGGGTTTAAATAGGGCTCTTTCGTTTGGATGCACTGGGACAAAGGGCTATAGGCAGCACATTGATCTCTGCTGGTGGTTATTAAAGTAGAAATGTATGTATGCACCCCCCCCCCCCTACAAAGAGTACATTTACCAGACCCTCCAGGAATTCGCGATGTTGCGATTTGTAACTTCAACGCAACTTCAGACAACCCCCGTGAATTCAGGGCGGTGTTGCAATTTTAACCAATCACCGCAACTTTACCGCAATTTTTTACCAATTTTGACCAGTCATCGGCAACGTATTGAACTCACGTCGACCATCTTCCTTCTGCCTTACTTCCCGTGTGACGAAACGAAACTGCGGCCGTGTCCCCAGTTCGGAGCGTGGTTTTAAGGGGGCTTAGACTGTAGTCAAGGCGGTGCACACTTGCTCAGCCCTGAGTGCACTCCGCAGACCGCATGGCCGTCTGCGAAATGCGACAGGTCTCGCAACTACGGGAAGCAGCTGCCGTGTGCTCCCGTAGTAGAAGTAGTGTCTGCGGCGCCATTTGCCCACAAAAATAACAGCAAAAGACCGGGCGAAACAGTTCCCCTCCTAGTAGTAATTTATTTTCGATGTTGGTAAGGTTGTTTTAGGACCATATCTGTGATCTCTGTGTCTTTGTATTATTCTTTGTCAGTAATATTACTCAATTTTAATTACAAAAAGCGAAAATTGCAACTATTTATCGCAACTTTCACTTCCTCCCGCAACAAAATCGCAACAAAAACCTTAAAAGCACCGCAACTTTCATTGCAACTTTTTGGAAAAGCTCACGCAAATTCAGGCATTTTAGCCCGCAACAATCACAAAAAATGCCCGCGAAATCTAAAGGTCTTATATCACGTACCCCATGTTAAAATGTTGTTACTTCCTCAAAAACAGACTGGAAATGTGTTTTGTTTCATTCATATGTTTGAGTAATCCTATTATATATTATTATTATTAAAAAATATTATCAGTCTGTCTACATCTCCAAAGCTCAGAATGCTCTGTTCCACCTTGTGATGTCATGAAGTGGTAGTTTTCAAGTTAAATTCTACTGAAGCTGTATGAAGTTTAAAAACACAGCGGAGCACATGTTGTACCACTACATGACAGTGTTTTCTGTTTGAGAGAAGAAATTTCAAATAGACACAGGATGATAAATGTTGACCCTTGTGTCAAATGTGTCTTTTATTGTATTTTAGTATTTTTTATTTTTTTATTTTATTGTTCTTAGAGTATTCATTTATTTATTTTTTAGCGTTTTTTAAATTTTTTTATTCTATATTGTTTTTATTATTTTATGGTATATTTATTTGTATGCACACTTGTTCCTGTGATTATTTGTTTATTTTAAATTATGTTTCTGTGCAGCACTTTGGAAACGCTTTTAGTTTATGAAATGTGCTATATAAATAAAGTGGATTGGACCGTGACTACCAGTTCAAATATCTACACCTAACAATTGATATGAAAACATCAAATCGCTTTCATTAACCCCTCCCCACTCTCCCTTTCCCTCTCGCTCTCTCTCTTTTTCCTTCTTCCCCCTCTCCTTCGCTTCCCCCTCCCCTCTCTTGCTGTGGCCCTTGTGTTTGCTTAGGGGCAGGTCTGGACTGGCCCCTGTCATTAGAGTGTGTCGTGGGGCCCTTATAACAGCTCCGTGCGACTCTTTCACTTCACAACTCCTTTTACTTCAGCTACTCATCCTGTTTATAAAATACTTACAAAAGCTTATGTGACGATATGAAATGATTTGAACATTTGTGTTTCTTGCAGCACTCCTTCAGATATGATTTAGTTTGTCTCATTTTTGTCTCTGTCCAGATTTTGTGCATTATTTCATTTTTTTGTGCTTCAGATAGGTCTTATTAAAGGAAAAGTAACGTTTTTTTTTACAATCTGAGCCTTATTTCGGTAATAAAACAAGTTGTTTTACTCACCCATAGCACTTTGGTGTCATATGGAGCACTTCCAGAGATGTTTTAGATTTGCCGTTAGCCTAGCGCAACTTCTAGCCATAGCTCGGGGCATATAATATATTCCCCAAGCATGTAATATGCCCCGTGCGGGCTCCAAACAGCACAAACTTTAGCACTTTTCAAATCATAGAAGCCCGATATCTTAATCTACGATTTCGTTTGAAGCAAAAGTGGCCTGTAATCCGAGATTTATCCATAGTTTACAGCTTTGCGTTTCACGTTTGGGTCCCGGGAGCTGAGAGCACAGTCCGCACATGCGCACTGGCCTCCTCATCTACTCGAAACTATGGCTAAATCTCGGATTACAGGCCACTTTTGACCACACGAAATCGTAGGCTAAGACATCGGGCTTCTATGATTTGAAAAGTGCTAAAGTTTGTGTTATTTGGAGACCGCAAACAAGTGCCCAGAGAACTCACATGATGGAGATCGCAAATCTAAAACATCTCTGGAAGTGCTCCATATGACACCAAATTACTATGGGTGAGTAAAACAACTTGTTTTATTACCAAAATAAGGCTCAGATTGTAAAAAACGTTACTTTTCCTTTAATGTCAGTTTTGTGTAATATAAGACCTTTAAGTTCTGTAGTGACGTTGCTGAATGAGAATAGAGGTATCTGTCTAAATCTTCTGTAGAACACTTCTCAATGTACAATTTAGTAACATATTTCTTTGTTTGTGCTCCACCACAGATAATGGCCATGAGCATGAAATAAAAATGAAATGAAAAGTGATGTAAAAGCTACTATTTTGATTTGAATGTTTTCTTTGTGATTTTAATGTCTTTCTTATTCTGTAAAACACTTTGAATTAGTTTGTGTACGACTTGTAAACCTGCCTTGCCATTCTAAGGTGCAGCAATCGCTAAAAAACAAAGGAAACTACATAGACTGTGATCCTTTGCAGTTGTCAGTGCAGACTACATGAAGAAATAACTGTTATGAAGCACGTTTAAAGGCTTTTCAAGGCTTTTAAAAGGAAAAAGTAGTGTTTTTCAGTCTTTCTAAGCCACCACAAAATATCTCAATAAATATCGAACCGTGAGAAGTATAGTGTGAAAAATAAATACAGTATATCGATTTATTGATTTACTAGCTTTGACTGTGCACTTTTTAAATGTGCAAATGAAAATACAAAAAAGAGAGACTTGAATTGATGCACATATTTTAAAACTAAGAAACTAAGAAAATACTCTCATCCATGCATTCATCACCTCTCGAATCGACTACTGCAATAGCCTTTTCTATGGTCTACCCTCCAAAACTCTCAACAAACTCCAATACATTCAAAACTCTGCTGTCCGCCTCCTCACCCACACCCGCTCCCGAGACCACATCACTCCTGTCCTCCAAAACAGGAGGAGGAATCTCCACTGGGGGAGCCAGTGGAGATTCCTCCTCCTGACCCACAAAGCCCTCCATAACCTGGCCCCATCATACCTCTCTGACCTCCTGCACCACCACACCCCATCCCGCTCCCTCCGTTCCTCCGACACCAACCTCCTGTCCCTCCCCTACAGGACCAAGCTCCGCACCTGGGGTGACAGAGCCTTCTCCATTGCTGCCCCCACCCTCTGGAACTCACTCCCACAACCTCTCCGTGACTGCTCTGACCTCCCCACCTTTAAAAAACTGCTCAAGACTCACCTTTTTAAAACTGCTTTTAATGTTTCTTAATGCTTACTGTTTTTCTGATTGTTTGTTTTGTTACTTGTTTTATTACTGATTTTACCTTCTGTACAGCGTCTTTGAGTGTCTTGAAAAGCGCTTTATAAATAAAATGTATTATTATTATAATATTTTTTTTTCAAAACGCAAATGTTGTGGTTTCTATATGAATAATTACAGGAGCATATCTCTCCTCATCCCTCTCTTAGGCTATGAATAGTCTATAATAGCCCTTTTTTTTAATTCCATTTAATAGAAATCCTTATAAATGTCCTTATTTTGCACTAAACGCTCCTCAGTCCTCATACTCCAGATAACTGACGCATTTCCCTCAGATTTGACGCGCTTTGGCGGTACTGTTGAGTCTTGCGCAAAGCTCCTGTTTGCTCAGAGGGCGGGGCCGCGTCTGTCAACTAACTCAAAGTGCGCACAAACTTTTCGCGCTGAGTTGCGGGTGCGTTTAGCGCCGCCGGGCTGCACCTCCCTCCCATCTGGCGCAGAGCTCATTACAGCAGCCGCGGGGGACCAGACTAAAGCACCGCGCGGCGCTTGTTTGTGCGTAAAGGCGCGGTTCCATATGAGTTTTGTGGAGCAGGGGAGTGGTTTCAGTGTATTTCAGAGTGTTTCAGAGTGTTTCAGGGTGTTTCAGGGTATCAGGGGGTGCACGAGTAGCTGGACAGTCCACATAAAGATCATCTATGAGACACGGGCTCACTCTCACGTCATAATTCAATAGCAGTGATGGAAGAAAACAAATTACAAAAGTAAAACGACAAAACTGAAAAGTGCATTGTGTAACTTTTCTGGTGGAATGTCCAGCAAATGCTTTTCTCCATGGAGGTGTTGTTGCTTTTTCTGCAATGTTTCACAGTATGGCATTAAAGGAGAATTAACGTTTTTTTACAATCTGAGCCATATTTCAGTAATAAGTTGTTTTAAAGGTCCCATGGCATGACATTTTCACTTTCTGAGGTTTTTGAACGTTAATGTGAGCTCCCCTAGCCCCCCCCCCCCATGGTTAAAAGTTGTGAAATGTCTAAACTGAGCATTTGCGATCCTTTTCTGCGTTAGAATAAATCTGAGCTCAAACGGGCGAGTTTGAACAAGGCACCTTATTGACGTCAGATCGAAAAAAGAAATGCAAATGCAGTTCCACCCCCGTCTGTCTGAACTCAGCGTCTCTGTAAATCACGCCCAGAGAGTTTGGACCGCGAATGCGCTAGGCAATGCGAAATGCGTTTTTTTATTTGCCTGGAGGCACGTCCGAGTGTTTCTAGGCTCGGAAGTCCTTTATCTGAGCCTCTGGACCTTTGAACAGCAGTGGTTTAATTTTATTTTCTGTGGAAATGTGTTTATTTTTCAATGGAACGCTTCAAATCTCTCCCCCGTGCAAAAACAAGGAAATGGATCAGCTGTGAGCTACAGCGGAGACCGGAGCGTTTGGCCACGCCCCCACCCTCTACTATTGGCCAGCTCTTTTCTCCTCATTTGCATTCAAGCAACAACGCCCATTATAGAGTGTTCAGAGTGAGAAAAATTACTCTTTCTCATCTTATCTCTGTTTCTCATGCACTGAGTGTTGATTTTGAAGAAGGATTCATTTACAGTATTAGGGAACCATTAAGGAGCCATATAAAAGCATCAAGAAGTACCATGTCATGGGATCTTTAAAAGTTGTTTTACTCACCCATAGCACTTTGGTGTCATATGGAGCACTTCCGGAGATGTTTATATCCGTAACACGAGTTCTCGGGGCATGTAATATATGCCCCGGGCGGTCTCCAAATAACACAAACTTTAGCACTTTTCAAATCATAGAAGCCCAATGTCTTAGTCTACGCTTTCGTTTGAGTCAAAAGTGGCCTGTAATCCGAGATTTATCCAGAATTTACAGCTTTGCGTTTCATGTTTGGGTCCCGGGAGCTGAGAGCACAGTCCGCACATGCGCACTGGCCTCCTCATCTACTCAAAACTATGGCTAAATCTCGGATTACAGGCCACTTTTGACTCAAACAAAAGCGTAGACTAAGACACTGAGCTTCTATGATTTGAAAAGTGCTAAAGTTTGTGTTATTTGGAGACCGCAAACAAGTGCCCCGAGAACTCAAATTACGGATATCGCTAATCTAAAACAGCTCCGGAAATGCTCCACATGACACCAAAGTGCTATGGGTGAGTAAAACAACTTGTTTTATTACCAAAATAAGGCTCAGATTGTAAAAAACATTAATTCTCCTTTAAACATTTCTATCTTCATGGAGACCAAACCAGACCATGTTACAGGTCAGATCTGTAGCGAGGCGTCCCCATTCAGAGTCAGAATGTCTGTTTTTCTAGGTATTTTGGAGCTGTAAAACCACCTGTAATGAAACTGAGACTTTTTTTTAGCACATTTAATTAGAGTTAACGTCACAACTTTGAGAAAACTAAATACACAAAAACACAAAACGGCTAGAAATGTTAAGAAACCAATTGAATTACTTAAAATCGGCTGAATTCTTTATCAAAATCACTGCATTTGATGCTTTAATTCTTAAAAAATGCTGCAATACATTTTTATTTTTTACTCTTAAAGTACATAACAGGAACTTTACTTAAGTAGATTTTTTCATGTGATACTTTTGCGTTTGCTTGAGTAACCTTTTGCTGTTTATCTGTATTTTTACTTTTTTACCTCAAAAAACAGGCATTCTGACTGTGAGCGGGGTCGCCTCTCCACAGATCTCACCTGTAGCTTGGTCTAATTTGGTCTCCATGATGCTCGAAATGTTAAATGCCACGCTGTGAAACATTCCAGACAAAGCAATAATACTGTATATGCATGGAGAAAAGCGTTTGATGGAAAAGAAAAGTTACACAATGCATATAACTTTTCCTGTATTAGAAACATGCATTATCATAAACATGTAATACTAACTTTAAAAGGGTAAATGAGAAAGAAACAACTATCAAATGGTTAAAAGCTCTGAAAAGACCATTTTGCAAAGACAATTTTGAAGAATAGGCCTGCTTTATTAGTATGTATTGCACACATATGTTTAAATTTGACTTTACTTTAGTACTTTATCAGCAATTATCAACAATTAAACCTCTCTAAAATCAGTGTTGTGTCGTAACGAAGTAATAATACTTCACTACTGTACTTAAGTACATTTTGGGAGACTTTGTACTTTACTTGAGTTTTAAAAAAAATGATAACTTTTACTTTTACTTCACTACATTTCCGAATTTAATTGCATACTTTTACTCTGATACATTTTCAATGTGCCGTTTAGTTACTCGTTACAAAAAAAACCTCTACTGACTGAAGGAAGTCAGGACGTGCCTGGGCTTGTTCACTACTTGCGCATGACAATCAGCCTACACCTGTTGGTTTCATGCAGCTAGTTTAATCAAACAACATCCCCACACAACCCAGATGTTTTAAAACAAGAACATTTACTACACGTCATTAGTGCTACCGTACCATAATTATTAAATTACAGATAACATATTTTGTGCCTGCATTTACTTGCTCATAGGATGGCGTTTCATGGATATCACCAAACCCAATATCTTCGACAGTGCTCTATATGACACAAAACTACCATGGGTGACCCAAACATGGTGTTTTACAGTAGAATTAAGGGCCGGCCCAATTACAAAAAAACCTCTTCCTCCAAAAACACTCCTTCAATGGTGTTATGTATGCCTTATTTTCAGCACTGTTATTTAAAAAAAACAACGGTTGGGGGGGCGAACATTAAAAAATATTAAATTCAGACTGCCTTTGCTTGATACTTTTACTTGTACTTTTAATTACATTACTTGAGTACATTTATTTTTACATTACTCGTCATACTTAAAGGCAAATTAACGTTTTTTTACAATCTGAGCCTTCTTTCGGCAATAAAACAAGTAGTTTTACTCACCCATAGCATTTTTCTGTCAATTGGAGCAGTATCGCAGAACTTATGTTGAGCCGTTCTGTTCTACTAATGATCCCATATCCGTTAGCGTGAGTGCTCGGGGCATTACTTTGCGGTGTCCAAATAACACAAACTTTAGCACTTTTCAAATCATAGAAGCCCGATGTCTTAATGTAAGATTTTGTTTGAAGCAAAAGTGGCCTGTAATCCGAGGTTTATCCATAGTTTTCAGCTTTGCGTTTCATGTTTGGGTCCCGGGAGCTGAGAGCACAGTCCGCACATGCGCACTGGCGTCCTCATCTACTCGAAACTATGGCTAAATCTCGGATTACAGGCCACTTTTGCTTCAAACGAAATCTTACATTAAGACATCGGGCTTCTATGATTTGAAAAGTGCTAAAGTTTGTGTTATTTGGACACCGCAAAGTAATGCCCCGAGCATATGATACAGGACCATGTTAACGGATACGGGATCATTACTAGAACAGAACGGCTCAACATAAGTTCTGCGATACTGCTCCAATTGACAGAAAAATGCTATGGGTGAGTAAAACTACTTGTTTTATTGCCGAAAGAAGGCTCAGATTGTAAAAAAACGTTAATTTGCCTTTAAGTACAAGAAGTTCCAGATACTTTAAGACTTTTACTCAAGTAACATTTCAGTCAGTGACTTCCACTTTTACCAAAGTCCTTTTTGGGAGGGGTACCTATACTTTTACTTGAGTTTGATTTTCCAGTACTTTATACAACACTGTCTAAAATACCCTTTCTGAAGGACTATCTTTGGGCTTCTAAGGATAAAAAAACATGAACTATTTGAATGTTATTATTATACTTGGAGTATTTTTCATCCATAAAAAGATTTTTTGAAATGTAAACCCCTTTTTATTACATTTATTTACTTACATTTATATACTTATACACTTATTTATTTACATTTTTTTGACTCACACACCTTTATGGACAGTAAGAACACTACCATTCTAAATAAAAGAACTTATCACTATGAGCTCTTAGACCCCTAGCACCTCATTTATTTGATTTATTTTTGGAATTTACATTGTTCCAGTCTCATTTGTCACACTTAATGTAATAATAATAATAATAATAATAATAATAATAATAATAATAATAATAATAATAATAATAATAATAATAATAATATTATTATTAATAATATTATTATTAATAATATTATTATGATTATTCTTATTCTTATTCTTATTCTTATTCTTATTATTATTATTATTATTATTATTATTATTATTATTATTATTATTATTATTATTATTATTATTAATAATAATAAAAATAAATAATGAAACCCCACCAGAGTGACACGTCTTTCCGCTCTGCTCTAGCTCCGGACTGCGCGCTGGAAGCCCCGCCAACGCAGAGCAGCGGGGCGGGTCAATGCGCGCTTTCCTTCTTTCCTATTGGTGGATCCGGAAGCGCGTACTCTGAACTCACGCCTCTGATTGGCTGAGCGCTCGCATGTACCCCCTTTCTCATCTCTGATTGGCTGGAGCGCTGCCGGTGCCTAAAAGCGCCAGAAAACAAGCTCCAGAGCGGGCGCTGATGCTTCAGTCTTCCCGGGGCAGATCTGCGGACCACGGCTCTGAACAGACACTGAAACGGAGGGAGAAGGCGAGAGAAACTTATTTTCAAGAGAGAGAATATATACTATGATTTTCTGAAGATTGGGTTTCGTAACAGCGTAAAAGGAGCTACGTCGAGTCGTTTCATTCATTGGAAACGGTGCGTAAAGTATTACCGTATGATTTCTTAACTTTTTCTGCAGACCTTATGGCTAAATAACAGCTAATTCTAATATATAAATCCACGTTTTACCAGATTTTAAGCATACCGATCATGCGTTTTGACCATTGACTTAATAGTACTTCAATTTCACCTTAAACAAGTTAAAAAATACTCACTACCAACTTTAACTTGAGTTGTCGTAACGTTATTAATGCATTTTTATTTGACCTAAAGTGCCCTGCTTCTTAGATCATCCTGTATTGTGATGTAAGACTAAAATGCTGTCATTGGTTTCATTCACTGGTTTTGATTAGATTAGCTGTTAGCCGCTAATTAGCAATATTGCGCCAATTCTGGTTGACCTCTCATCTGGATTTGATCTGATCCACTGCTCCACCATCGCTATTTTCCTTCATTACGATTTTTAACAGCAACATGGGTATTACCAGCAGTAAATAAGGACTAGACCAGGACTAAACTAGGAACTAAACCAGAAGTTAGCAGTTATTAACTAGGGGTTACACAGGTATGAACAGGATGAGGACTAAACTAGGACTAACCCGTGTTTAAACTTGTTTTTAGGATGTTATTGCTTATATCCGGGTTTAATTGAGACTAAACCAGGACTTAAGGTCTAAACTAGAACTGAACATAAACTTGGGCTAAATCAGGCCTAAACACGAACTTATTAAGCAGTTATAAAGCAGGTCTGAATCAGGATTTTACCACGACTACATATCAAAATAAGGATCAAACCAGGTCTATACTGGGACTAAACCAGGTGTAAATCAGAAATTAACCCAGACTAATATGTAGAATAAAGTAAGTTTACAGTCTTTACTACTTTAATAATAAGAATAATTTTGCATTTACTAATATTTTTTTATGATTTC
Source organism: Paratrypauchen microcephalus (assembly GCA_036785185.1). NCBI lineage: Eukaryota > Metazoa > Chordata > Actinopteri > Gobiiformes > Gobiidae > Paratrypauchen > Paratrypauchen microcephalus. The sequence goes on from JAVJIX010000133.1 coordinate 2,446,635, forward strand.
ATTTGTTTTGTGTGTGTTTTCTTCCAGGTTTTCTAAAATGGAGGTTGAATGTTTGGCCCTGAAAGACCTGACCAGCCCCAGGAAGAGTTATATCCCAAAGGCGCTGGAGGAGGAGGAGGGGTGTGAGAGTGAACACAAGGTGAGACTAGACCAGGGGTGGGCAAAGTTTTTGACTCGTGGGCCACAAAAGGTTCTAAAATTTGACAGAAGGGCCGGACCAGGAGCAGCTGGATTTAGTGTTTTGGTAAAAACACTAAAAATACGAAGACCTTTATTTGTTTAAAATCATGCTGATGGCCAGTAAGGAAGTTGTAACTAGGAACTGGCTAAAAGTGACTCATTGGAACGGAAACAGTGGATTGAAATAATTGAGGAAATTTATTTGATGGAAAGAATGACTCATTCTCTAAGGTTGAAGGCGGCAAATTTGAGAAAAGTTGGTCTAAATGGATAGACTATAAGAACAAGAGAAATGTATAGTTTTTTTTCCCTTTTTGTTTGCTTGTTTGTTTTTTCTGTAGAACCCCACAGATTTTGCTATGTTCTATACCTCTGTTTTTGAAAAAGCATAAATAAAAAGTAAAAAAAAAATAAAAAATACTGTATATATAAATAACATGGGATATGTAGAAAACATGTGCTTTATTTCAATTAAAAATGAACAAAAACATTACAACAAAATGTCCATCTTTCCACTGTATTTAGCTGTTTATTGAAATGACTCTTAAAACACGGAAACTTTTATTGATAAAATACAGCTTTTTAAAAAAATTACTAATAGTTTTAAAGTACTGAAAGTTCTGAGTAAACGTGGAGCAAAACGCCGCACCTCAACAAAGGTCAATGTATGTAGTGCGTCAGCTGTTGGAAAACGCCAGAATTGCAGGGAAATTAAAACATTAACAAAGTTTATTAATATAATTTCTTCAAGTTCGGCGGGCCAGATTAAGAAGCTTAACGGGCCGCATATGGCCCCCGGGCCGTAGTTTGCCCATGCCTGGACTAGACCCAGGTCCTTATGACATAATGCATGACTGACGGGCAGAGCTGACCTGGGGCAGTAGGCAAATGACGCAAAGCTCAATAACATTTATTCAACAGAATGAAAGTGGCGGGGGAAAAAAAATCTTCCAAACAAATCAATTTGAACTTTGATTAAAGGAAAAGTTACGTTTTTTTAACAATCTGAGCCTTCTTTCGGCAATAAAACAAGTAGTTTTACTCACCCATAGCAGTTTGGTGTCAATTGTAGCAGTATCGCAGAACTTATGTTGAGCCGTTCTGTTCTACTAATGATCCCGTATCCGTTAGCGTGAGTGCTCGGGGCACTGATTTGCGGTGTCCAAATAACACAAACTTTAGCACTTTTCAAATCACAGAAGATCGCTGTGTCAGCGTAGACTTTTAGTAGATTCCAAAACATCCTGAAACCCGATATCGCAACAGAAAAGTAAAGTTCAGAGCGGTGTTAGCTTATTTCGGACTAGCGGTGTTTACAAAACAGCTGAGTTCACGCATGCGCACTGTCCTCTCTGATGACGTCATCAAATGAAACTATAGCTGCATATCGGGTTTCAGGCCGTTTTGGAATCCACTAAAAGTCTACCCTGACACAGCGATCTTCTGTGATTTGAAAAGTGCTAAAGTTTGTGTTATTTGGAGAGCGCAAAGTAATGCCCCGAGCACTCACGCTAACGGCTCCAACATAACTTCGGCGATACCATTTCCAATTGACACCAAACTGCTATGGGTGAGTAAAACTACTTTTTTATTGCCGAAAGAAGGCTCAGATTGTAAAAAAAAAACATTACTTTTCCTTTAACTGATTTAATTGTTTTGTTGCCCGGCGTTCCCAGGTGGCACTTGCCAATGAGCCTGTGGAGAGCTCCAGCCTCTTTTAAAGAGTCCATTCATAAAATGTTTTTAGAAGTGTTTTTGTAATGAAAAAGACTAAAATTATGCTTCTGTTGTCTGCAGTCTTGCAAAACTAGCAAAATATATTTAAAGCTGTAGTATGTAACTTTCTTTGCCAAAACATAGACTAAAATAAAGCTTGTTTTTTGTTATGAATGTTTTTATTACACTGAAAAATGTACAAACATGAATTCTTACTGTGAGCGGGCTTGTATCTCCACAAACCTGACTCTTATTTGGCCTGGGACAGAGCGTCGTCCTCCATAAAATCAAGCAGGTGACACGCTACCTCCAGAAAGTTACATACTATCACTTTAATTAAGCATAAATTAACCAAGATATATGTAGTTCCAGTAGCTATAACTACATTTCCTCTTTGACTTGATTACTTGTCTCTGTAGGAAAACCTGTACCTGGAGAGGAGGAGATTGACGCCACTTAAATCCACAGACGCTGCTTCTGCTCTGCTCCTGAACAGAAAAGGCTCCGGTCCAGATCTGTCCCACATCACCCCCATCAAACACAACTCTTTATCTGAGCCCTGGACCCCTACGGCCAACCTGAAGATACTGATCAGCGCAGCCAGTCCGGACATACGAGACCGAGAGATGAAGAAAGTCCTGTTCAAACCCATCGAAAATGAAAAGGAGCCTCCCCAAAGCCGAGAGCTGACCATAGAGGAGGATGCAGACATGGACGACTCGCAGGTAAAAATAAGTTATGGTAGTGGCGTCAAGTGGAAGAGAAAAGAGATATTGGTGGTTTTCAGATTCTATAATGTGATGATGAGGAACAACCATAGACTAAAGAAGTGAACTAAGGGAGTGTGACAACATCCAGCTCCAGTCAAATGAAGCTCACAAGGCTAGCTGGCACAAATATGATTTTTTTTAAAGGACAAAGTAGCAAAATAAAAACCCCAGGATCATGTAGAGTGGGTTAATTTGGATATATAGATAGATCGATACAGGTATAGGATTATATCATATGATGCTAGTGATTGTGCTTCCTTTATACACAGTACAGAGTAACAGGTTATAACTCTTATACATTTATTATTAAAGGAAAAGTTACGTTTTTTACAATTTGAGCCTTATTTCGGTAATAAAAGTTAATAAAATAAAAGTTGTTTTACTCACCCATATCACTTTGGTGTCATATGGAGCATTTCCGGAGATGTTTTAGATTAGCGTTAGGCTAACACCGTTAGCCTAGAGCGACTTATAGCCATCGCTCGGGGCATTCCCCGAGCATGTAATATGCCCCGTGCGGGCTCCAAATAACACAAACTTTAGCACTTTTCAAATCATAGAAGCTCGATGTCTTAGTCTACGATTTCGTTTGAATCAAAAGTGGCCTGTAATCCGAGATTTATCCATAGTTTACAGCTATGCGTTCCATGTTTGGGTCCCGGGAGCTGAGAGCACAGTCCGCGCATGCGCACTGGCCTCCTCATCTACTCGAAACTATGGCTAAATCTCGGATTACAGGCCACTTTTGACCAAACTAAATCGTAGACTAAAGACATCGAGCTTCTATGATTTGAAAAGTGCTAAAGTTTGTGTTATTTGGAGCCCGCACGGGGCATATTACATGCTCGGGGAATGCCTCGTTAGCATAACGCTAATCTAAAACATCTCCGGAAATGCTCCATATGATACCAAAGTGATATGGGTGAGTAAAACAACTTGTTTTATTACCGAAATAAGGCTCAAATTGTAAAAAACATTACTTTTCCTTTAAGTAGTATTATTACAGTTATACGTTGTATTTTATTTAAGTTACACAAAAACAAACCGCGATTCATTGCACAAAAATCTTGGAAATTCTTGAACACAAATTTTCCAACAAGTTAGAAAATGTGGTGTTTATTTGATGCATTTGTGTGTCTAGTTTGAAGCTCTGGAGGGAGACGAGACTGAGAAGAAGCCCAGTCGAAAGCAGAAGAGTCTGGGTTTGTTGTGTCAGAAGTTTCTGGCTCTTTACCCTGATGACCCTCCTCCCAACAGCCCCATCTGGATTTCTCTGGACAAAGTCGCCAACAGTCTGGGTATGAAACCTCCTGAATCAGTTTTAATACCATTGTCAGTAAAAAGAATTCACAAACTAGAATCTTCCTTTGGCGTTATAGTGCAACATTAAAGGTCGTACTGTGTAACTTTTTTGATGGAGAGTCTGTCAAATGCTTTTCTTCATGGAGATGTTGCTTTGTCACAGTATGGTATTAAATCTTTCTATCTTAATGGAGATTAAACCAGAGGCTACAGAAGTTACAGGTCAGATCTGTAGAGAGAATGCCTGTTTTTCTAGGGATTTCTGAGCTATGAAACCACATGTAATTTAATAAATCTAATGTAGAGCTGTTAAATGTCATAGTGTAGAACATTCCAGACAAAGCAATAACATCTCCTTAGAAACAAGCAGGTGATGGACCCACCACCAGGAAAGTTACACAATGCACCTTTAAAGGTCATACTTGTATATTACACAAAATAGACTCTTGTGAGCTTTAAAGCCCCAGTGTGTAGGATTCGTGGCGCATAGGTGGATAGTGGCTATTGCACTTCCTGTTTTAGCTACGGCAGACCGCGAGGGTCACCCGGGCGCGCCGTAGCGCGGACTACTGTATACATAAAACGCGGTCCCGTTCACTTTTTTGTTTTTTTCGCATGAAAACACACATTCCCGATCATGTATCATGACAATCTACACATCAAATGAAACCTTACAGTCTCCCCTTTTTGACTATGCAATTCATTTTCCGGCACAACAATCTCTTCCCGAGCACATGGGGCTTTTATACGGAAAAGCACAAAACGGAAAGCACAAAGCTTACCTTTGAAGGCTCTGCCCAGGTCAAACTCAGCATTTCACCATAAGCTTGGTCTGAAATCTGTCCGTAAGGATCCAGCGAATAAAATCCAGTAAAACAATTTAGTCCAAAATACGTGTTAGATCCATTACGACGTGTGATCCGGCAGCATGCTTGTGTTGTTTACCCAAAACCACGAGCCTTGCTGAAGGCGAAGGCGGAGTCCAAATGTCCTTCTGCGGCTCTCGTATTCAAAATGGCTGCCTCTATATGGGGAAGATCCCCCTTTTATGTGACTATATCTAAGTCCAAAAGAATACTTTGATTTCATGATGGAAGTGAAAAGGCTTGGAAAACAATGTATTTTTGAATGGGTATCTTCAATTTCAGTAATTAACGGGTAAAAATCTTACACACTGTCCCTTTAAAGGTCATACTTGTATATTACACAAAATAGACTCTTGTGAGCTTTAAGTTGTTTTATAATCTTGTTTCCTCCTCAAAAACAGACCTGGAGTTGTTTTTCTTTATTATTAGTCTGTTCCACCTTGTGATATCATGAAGTGATAGTTTTCAAGTTAACAGCTACCTTTCAAATTTAGTTCAGAAGAGATTGGCAATTCCAGAGGCGAAATCATCCAATTGCTGTATTTAGGAGTGCTGAGAAGAACTGCTAAATATGCAGGGCTTGTGTGAGTCAAACACAACACAATTCCAGGTCTGTTTGTGATGAGGAAACAACATTAGAACAGATCGGAAAATTGGGTAATATCAAATTAGTAAATTACTTTTTTTAAACTTTTAATACTAAACCTAGACCTCTAACCACACATCACACCTGAAAATCTTATCTCCTTGTCACATGAGTAAACGTCACATACAGAGCAGTGATTAATGGAGTGTTTGTATTGTAAACGACTTGAGATACGGCCTGACAACAGTTGCTAAGGCGCCATTTTGATTACAAGCTTCACTGAGTGGTTGTTGTTGCTATTTATAACAACTCTTTTCTTTTAGTGACTAGCGACTTTGCTATAGGGTAACCACTGTGTCATTGTTCAAAAGCCCATATTAGGCAATTTTCTGATTTATGTTCTAATGCTGTTTCCATCACAAACAGACCTGGAGTTGTGTTTTGTTTCATTCACACATGTTTAACAACACACACAAACCCTGCAGATTTAGGCTGAGTTCTTTTCTCAATCTAAAAACACTGTGTTCCACCTTGTGATGCCATGCAGGAAGTGGTCTACTGTATTTTTAAACTCCAAACACCTTCACGAGAATAATTAAATCATTTCAGCCCTGGAATTGCCAGTGTCTACTGAACTAAATGTAAAAGGAGCTGTTCACTTGAAAACTCTCGCTTCATGACATCACAAGATGGAACAGAGCATTTAGAGCTTTGGAGATGTAGACAGACTAATAATGCGGGATTAATCAAACAAAACACAACTCCAGGTCAACATTAGAACACGACTTAAAGATCACAAGAGTCCATTTTGCGTCATATAGGACCTTTTAAACTATTACCCACACTGTTCAAAATATTTAAACTTTATAATTTTTTATGACTTTAATACAGCAAACCTGGAGAGATAATTGATTCAAGACATTACAAAACTTTCCTAATACATTATATAAGAATAAACAGTTTTTATTCTTTAATGTTTAGTAAGGTCTTTTGGACAATAAAATGCTTTATGCAGATAGCACACTGCAGACACATTTTGACCTCAAAAAACTATTAGGGACTTTAAATATCCCATGACATGGTACTTTTTGATGCTTTTATATGGCTCCTTAATGGTTCCCTAATACTGTAAATGAATCCTTCTTCAAAATCAACACTCAGTGCATGAGAAACAGATAAGATGAGAAAGAGTCATAAATGTCACTCTGGAACACTCCATTATGGGCGTTGTTGCTTGAATGCAAATGAGGAGGACAGAGATGGCCTATAGTAGGGGGTGGGGCGTGGCCAAGCTCTCCGCTCCGCTCTGTGACCCACTTGCGTGTTTTTGCACGAGAGAGATGAGAAGCCTTCCATTGACCAAAAAAAACAAATTTCCACAGAAAATAAAATGAAACCACTGCTGTTTCAGATATCCACAGGCTCAGATAAAGGACTTCCGAGCCTAGAAAAACTCGCAAGTTCCTCCAGGCAAATAAAAAAAACGTATTTCGCATTGCGTAGCTCCTCCGCAGTCCAAACTCTCTGGGCGTGATTTACAGAGACGCTGAGTACAGACAGACGGGAGTGGAACTGCATTTGCATTTCTTTTTTCGATCTGACGTCAATAAGTTTCCTTGTTCAAAATCGCCCGTTTGAGCTCTGATTTTTTCTAACGCAGAAAAGGATCGCAAATGCTCAGTTTAGACATTTCGCAACTTTTAACCATGGGGGGGGGGCCTAAACAGGGTAGGGGAGCTCACATTAACGTTCAAAAACCTCAGAAAGTGAAAATTTCATGCCATGGGACCTTTAAGCACCTGCCGATACCTGATATTGACTGGTACCAGTGTACTGAAAATGATTATTATTTCATTAAAAAACAGTTAACTTATTAGACAATAGGTCCAATTATGTTTTGTAGCTGTTATTTATCCTTCAAATAGTGAAGAAAAATAATATGAGACTATTTACAGGCCAAAAACAGTCTGTAAATAGTCTTCTTACATCCAAAGAAAGGCCCAACCAGGATATCGACTGAACTGATATCATGGAACCAATACCCCATCTAGGAAATTTTTCGGTATTGGCGGCGATATTCGATACCAGTATCAGTATCTGTGCATCCCTATAATATATTTGTACTGGGGCAAGACAAATTTAGCTGAAATAAGTAGAAAAAAATCAGGTACAGACTCTTTACTTCCCTTGTGTTGTCAGGTGTGGAGCGGCGCCGTATCTATGACATAGTGAACGTTCTGGAGTCTCTGATGATTGTGGGGCGGATGGCCAAGAACAGTTACTCGTGGTACGGACGGAGGCGCCTGGAGACGAAGCTGAAGGAGCTCCAGAGCCGAGGACGAGAGCAGGGCTACCACCTCCAGATGGAGACAGGGGCAGCGGGGGCGACAGGGGCGAGGGACTGTGGAGCCAACAGGGACGACGAGGCAGAGGAAGGCAACGGTAAGAGCAATCCTTAGACTTAGACAAACTTTATTGATCCACAAGGGAAATGATTTAGACACGGCAGCTCACACATCACAAAATAATACGATGACAAAGAGAAAAATATAAATGGTAATAATAAATTCTAAATAAGTAGCAAAAATATGAAGAGACTGTTGTCAAATAAGGCATAATTATATAACTGAGAATGTACATTTAAAAATAAAATGTCGATACTATGTATTTTTGGCTTTTTGTTATTATATCATTAGTTCTGATTTCTGAGTTACTATGTCCAAGTAATTTCCCTTGTGGATCAATAAAATTTGGTTAAATATGCACTGTGTAACTTTTCGATTGGGGGTCCGTTACCTGCTTGTTTCTGCTGTCACTGCTCTCCTTGGAATGTTCCACAGTATGGCATTAAGCAGATCGACTTTACATTTATTCAATTACAGGTGTTTTTTTTTTTTGCTCAAAGATACCTATAAAAACAGGCATTCTGACTGAGACTGAGTGGGGGTCGCCTCTCCACAGATCTGACCTGTAACTTGGTCTGGTTTGGTCTCGGATAGAAAGGTTAAATGCCATACTGTGAAACATTCCAGACAAAGCAAAAATATCTCCATGGAGAAAAGCACTGGATGGACCCTCCACCAGAAATGTTACACAGTGCAGCTTTAAAGGAAAAGTAACGTTTTTTACAATTTGAGCCTTATTTCGGTAATAAAACAAGTTGTTTTACTCACCCATAGCACTTTGGTGTCATATGGAGCACTTCCAGAGACGTTTTAGATTTGCGGTTAGCCTAGCGCAACTTCTAGCCATAGCTCGGGGCATATAATATATTCCCCAAGCATGTAATATGCCCCGTACGGGCTCCAAATAGCACAAACTTTAGCACTTTTCAAATCATAGAAGCCCGATGTCTTAGTCTAAGACTTTTAGTTGATTCCAAAACGGCCTGTAATCCGAGATTTATCCATAGTTTCATTTGATGACGTCATCAGAGAGGACAGTGCGCATGCGTGAACTCAGCTGTTTTGTAAACACCACTAGTCCGAAAGAAGCTAACACCGCTCTGAACTTTACTTTTCTGTTGCGATATCGGGTTTCAGGACGTTTTGGAATCTACTAAAAGTCTACCCTGACACAGCGATCTTCTGTGATTTGAAAAGTGCTAAAGTTTGTGTTATTTGGAGAGCGCAAAGCAGTGCCCTGAGCACTCACGCTAACGGATACGGGATCATGAGTAGAACAGAACGGCTACAACATAACTTCTACAAAACTGCTCCAATTGACACCAAAGTGCTATGGGTGAGTAAAACAACTTGTTTTATTACCGAAATAAGGCTCAGATTGTAAAAAAATGTTACTTTTCCTTTAAGTCCAAGTCTGATGTTGTAAATCTGGTTTCTTTGGGCAGGCGGAGGCAACAGGAAGGACAAGTCTCTACGAATCATGAGTCAGAAGTTTGTGATGCTTTTCCTCGTCTCCAAAACTCAAACTGTGACATTAGACGCAGCGGCGAAGATCCTGATTGAAGACAGCCTGGACTCATCCAGCCACAGCAAATACAAGAGTGAGGAACTACTCTGTCTAATCTACAGGGCAGCTCATATTAAAGGTCTAGCCATGTTAGAATGTTGTTACCTCATCACAAACAGACCTGGAGCTGTGTTTTGTTTCATTCACTTGTTTGTGTAACTCTTTATTATTAGTCAGTCTACATCTCCAAAGCTCAAAATGCTCTGTTCCACCTTGTGATGTCATGACTCAGTAGTTTTCAAGTTAACAGCTACAATCTACTTTTTGTTCAATCAAGGCTGAAATCATCCAAAAGATTCTAGTGAACACAGTGGACCACTTCCTGTATTACCACACGACATCACAAGGTGGTACAGAGTGTTTTCAGTTTGAGACAAGTTTGAGACAAGAACTCAGCCTAAATCTGCAGGGTTTGTGTGATAAACATGTGTGAATGAAACAAAACACAACTCCAGGTCTGTTTGTGATGAAGAAACAACATTAGAACAGATTTAAAGGTCCCATGACATGGTACTTTCTTGATGCTTTTATATGGCTCCTTAATGGTTCCCTAATACTGTAAATGAATCCTTCTTCAAAATCAACACTCAGTGCATGAGAAACAGAGATAAGATGAGAAAGAGTATTTTTTCTCTCTCTGAACAGGCTATTATGGGACTTGCTGCTTGAATGCAAATGAGGAGAAAAGAACTGGCCTATAGTAGAGGGGGGGGGCGTGGCCAAACTCTCCGCTCTTCAGCTGGAGTCTAATTTCCGTGTTTTTGCAGAGAAAGATTTGAAGCGTTCCATTGAACGGAATTAATTTGCACATTTCCACAGAAAATAAAATTAAACCACTGCTGTTCAAAGGTGCAGAGGCTCAGATAAAGGACTTCCGAGCCTAGAAACACTCGGACGTGCCTCCAGGCAAATCAAAAAAACGGCATTTCGCATTGCCTAGCGCATTCGCGGTCCAAACTCTCTGGGCGTGATTTACAGAGACGCTGAGCACACACCACGCTGACGGGGGTGGAACTGCATTTGCATTTCTTTTTTCGATCTGACGTCAATAAGGTGCCTTGTTCAAAATCGCCAGTTTGAGCTCTGATTTTTTCTAACGCAGAAAAGGATCGCAAATGCTCAGTTTAGACATTTCGCAACTTTTAACCATGGGGGGGGGCTAAACAGGGTAGGGGAGCTCACATTAACGTTCAAAAACCTCAGAAAGTGAAAATTTCATGCCATGGGACCTTTAAAAAAAAAAGCATAATATGGGGCTTTAAAGTGGAACTAAACACTAAATTAATTTTGTTGTGCGACTAAACTCTCTAGTCTGTATATGATATTTTAATAGGATTGCGCACTTAGGCAAGTTTGCAGCTTTCTGGTCAAAAATAGTCTAAATCTGTGCTGCCTCTAGTGGCCACTGCAACTTCAGGTACGACATGTCATCAGATAAGACTGCCCTGATTACAGCCGAGTGTTTCTTCTGATTACAAACACCATATTTCAGTCTTCGGTTACTTCTTCTGGACGTGTTTAAAATGAGAACTCTGTGACAGAATCATATTATTAAAACATGATTAAAAAATCCGATCTCAATGTCAGAAAATCGCAATAATTTTTCCCAAATACTTTCAGGATTAAAGGATTGATGGCCCCTCTGGTGGAGGGGCCATCAAATGCTTTTCTCCATGGAGATGTAATTTGTGATTTGTCTGGAATGTTTCACAGTATGGCATTAAACCTTTCTATCTTCATGGAGACCAAACCAGACCAAGTTACAGGTCATATCTGTGGAGAGGCGACCCCACTCAGTCAGAATGCCTGTTTTATTAAGTATTTTTGAACTATAAAACCACCTGTAATTAAATAAATGTAAAGTAGAGCTGTTTAATGTCATACTGTGGAACATTCCAGGCAGAGCAATGACATATCTATCGAAACAAGCAGGTGATGGACCCTCCAACCAAAAAGTTACACAATGCACCTTTAATTAGTTTGATTTGTAATGTTTTTCTCTTTTTTTGCTTTTCCTTTGTAGCAAAAGTGCGTCGCTTGTATGACATAGCCAACGTTTTGACGAGTTTGGGGCTCATTAAAAAAGTCCACGTTCGAGAAGAGAGAGGGAGGAAGCCAGCGTTTAAGTGGCTGGGACCCGCCGAGTTCAACAGGGCAGGAACGCCGCCCCCTGCTGGACTGGAGGCATCGCAGAGGATCACGTCACAGGATCTGAACCGGCTCAAAATGTCCCGTCATGCGTCTTTTAACATCACGCCGACTTCCGTGGCTGTTCAGAGACAAGTGAACTCTGCCCCCAACAGTCCACGCAGGGAACAACAAGCAGGTACTCGTCTGACCAGCCAGTCCCTTCTACATTTCTTTTGAATCCAGAAGGGACCAAAGAGCGTGAAAAACCTCCATCCAAATTTTAGACCATCCGACCACAGCCGCTAATTTGTACCATGTGTAGACGAAGAAGACATCTCCTCTCCAAAATTCTCATAACATTCAGAACAAAATATATATCTTCTTTTACATGAAATAAGTAATAGTTTGCTGCTTCAACTGTTGATTCTGCAAAAAATTTTATTAGTCAGCTCAGAATGCACAAATTAGGAACAGAAATACGAAGAATATAACTATGTTTGATGCAGTTCAGAACGTTTCTAAAACCAGTCTTAAAGGAAAAGTAACGTTTTTTACAATCTGAGCCTTATTTCGGTAATAAAACAAGTTGTTTTACTCACCCATAGCACTTTGGTGTCATATGGAGCACTTCCGGAGATGTTTTAGATTTGCGATCTCCATAATGTGAGTTCTCGGGGCACTTGTTTGCAGTCTCCAAATAACACAAACTTTAGCACTTTTCAAATCATAGAAGCTCGATGTCTTAGCCTACGATTTCGTGTGGTCAAAAGTGGCCTGTAATCCGAGATTTAGCCATAGTTTCGAGTAGATGAGGAGGCCAGTGCGCATGTGCGGACTGTGCTCTCAGCTCCCAGGACCCAAACATGAAACGCAAAGCTGTAAACTATGGATAAATCTCGGATTACAGGCCACTTTTGCTTCAAACGAAATCGTAGACTAAGACATCGGGCTTCTATGATTTGAAAAGTGCTAAAGTTTGTGTTATTTGGAGCCCGCACGGGGCATATTACATGCTTGGGGAATATATTATATGCCCCGAGCTATGGCTAGAAGTTGCGCTAGGCTAACCGCAAATCTAAAACATCTCCGGAAGTGCTCCATATGACACCAAAGTGCTATGGGTGAGTAAAACAACTTGTTTTATTACCGAAATAAGGCTCAAATTGTAAAAAAAAAAAACATTACTTTTCCTTTAAAGGTGCACTGTGTAACATTTATAGGGGAGGGTTCATCACCTGCTTGCCTCCATGGAAAGGTTATTGCTTTGTCTGGAATGTTCCACAGTATAGAATACCTATCTATAACAAGGAAAGTGAGCAGGTTACAGCACTACGCTACATAACATTTCATTCTGTGGCGAGTCGCTCCTGTTTAGGGAGAAATTACTGTATTTTTGCGCAATAGGAACACCCGTAATGAATAAATGCTAGATGGATATGTTTAAAGACATACCACTGAACATTCCAGGCAAAGCAATAACATCTCCACGGAGACAGGTGACAGACTTCCCAATAGAAAAGTTATATTGATACTTTGATATCATGGTAGCGGTGTTCTACGTGTATTTTTATGGTGGAAAGTTTGTGTAGTTACCATGGTTACGCAATGCACACATTAGCAAACACAAAAAAATGTTTAAGATAGTCCAAAATCTATAAGAAAAAACACAAAATGGATTCAAACAGTGCATTTTCAGGAGCCTGTGATCAGTACGAGCGTTCATGGTCCTGTTTAGGAGTTTGATTTTCAACCCAAAAAAATCGTCTGTTGTCCCATTTAAATCTTTAAAGCCCCAGTGTGTAGGATTCGTGGCGCATAGGTGGATGGTGCTATTGCACTTTCTGTTTTAGCTACGGCAGACCTCGAGGGTCACCCGGGCGCGCCGTAACGCGGACAGCTTTTTTTTCTTTTCTCATGAAAACACACATTCCCGATCATGTACCATGACACTCTACACATCAAATGAAACCTTACAGTCTCCTCTTTTTGAATATGCAATTCATTTCCCTGCACAACAATCACTCCCCGAGCACATGGGGCTTTTATACGGAAAAGCACAAAACGAGGTTAGCTTACCTTAGAATGCTTTGCACAGGTCAAACTCTGTATTTCACCATAAACTTGCTCTCAATTTGTCCGAAAGGATCCAGCGAATAAAATCCAGTAAAACAATTTAGTCCAAAACACGTGTTAGATCCATTACGACGTCTGATCCGGCAGCATGCTTGTGTTGTTTACCCAAAACCACGAGCCTTGCCGAAGGTGAAGGCGGAGCCCAAATGTCCTTCTGCGGCTCTCGTATTCAAAATGGCTGCCTCTGCATGGGGAAGATCCCCCTTTTATGTGACTATATCTAAGTCCAAAAGAATACTTTGATTTCATGATGGAAGTGAAAAGGCTTGGAAAACAATGTATTTTTGAATGGGTATCTTCATTTTCAGTAATTAACGGGTAAAAATCTTACACACTGTCCCTTTAAAATCTAAATAAAATAATTAGTGGATCATTACAAATTTTGGTCCACTAAGACTCCATTGGCCGACTAAATGAGTAATTGAAAATGTACAAATTTCTATTCAATTGCAGTTCATCTTTCTCCTCTCCCTCCTCTTTTTCTCTTCCTCCTCCACACATTCGCAAACGTAGACAAAAAAGTTTTAAGGCTATTTAAATTTCGGCTCATTTGCAGTTCATCTTTCGATCCTTTCTGCCTTCTCCGTAAACACTTCTTTCTTTTGTTCTTGTGCCTACAGCGATGCAGATCCAGGCCGTCGACTACTCCAGAAAAACTCCAGTGTGTCGCCTGCAGTTTGGGAAGTCTTCAGAGTGAGTTCATTTATTCAGTCTCTACTTTGTCATGCTCCTCCTTCACCTATTCCTTTTCTTCCTTCTCCTCCTCTTCCTCCTCTAATACCCATTCTGTTTTTTCATTTAATCAGCTGCGAGTGAAGAGATTGTATTTGTCACCTCAAACACTAGAGGGCAGTGTTGTTTTAGCACTGCATTCTGTTATGAGTTGACCTTACATGTTTGTTTTTTTCAGTCTTCCTCCTCTCCCTCCTTATCTTCTTACTCTCCCAGCTTCTCCCCCACTCCTCTCCCTCTTCCTCCACTCCCTTGTCTCCCTCCTCCTTTTCTCCCGTCTCTTCCTCTCACTCCTCCTTTTCCTCTCCCTCCCGTCCCTTCTTCTTCTTCCTCCTCTTCTCCCTCTTTGCCCTCCTTCCTCCTCTTCCTCCTCTCTTCCTGTAGATTTGTCAGAGCTCCTATCTCAGGCCCACACTCATATTTCAAACCGAACATTTCTCAGAGCAGCCAGTCTGTTATGAACAGACTGGAGCTCACAGAAATGCAGGAGGAGTCGTTTTTTAGTGATGATGGATGGAGGTTCGAGGAAGATGCGACAGAAACTTTACATCCTGTTTTTCGTTTAAGCAGCTGCTGCAAGAGGTTGTACGTCACCTCAAACACTGAGAGCAGTGTTGTTTTAGCACTGCACTGTTATGAGTTGCTCGTACAGGGTTTTTTTTTTCAGTCCTACTCTCCCTCTTCCTCTCCTTTCTTTTCCTCCTCATCCTCTTTCTCCTCTAGCTCCTCTTTCTTCTCCTCCCCCTGTCTCTCTTTTTCTCCCTCCTCTTTTTCTCCCTCCTCTTCTCCCTGTCCCTAATTCTCTTGCTCCTCTCCTTCTCCTCTTGCTCCTCTTCCTCCTCTCCTCTCCCTGTCCCTCCTTCTCTTCCCCCTCTCCTTCCTCTTTCTTCTCTAGCTCCTCGTCCTTCTCCTCTCCCTGTCCTTCCTTCTTTTCTTCCTCTCCTTCTCCCTCCTCTTCCTCCTCCTCTCCCTGCCCCTTCTTCTCTTCCTCCTCTCCTTCTCTCTTCTCCTCCTCCTCCCCTCACTTGTTTTCCTCCTCCTCTCCCTGTCCCTTCTTCTCTTCCTCCTCTCCTTCTCTCTTCTCCTCCTCCTCCCCTCACTCGTTTTCCTCCTCCTCTCCCTGTCCCTTCTTCTCTTCCTCCTCTCCTTCTGTCTTCTCCTCCCCTCACTCGGTTTCCTCCTCCTCTCCCTGTCCCTCCTTCTCTTCCTCCTCTGCATCTCCCTCTTCTTTCTCCTCTCCCTCTTCTTCCTCTCCCTCCTCCTCCTCTCGCTCCTCTCCCTCCTTTCCATCCTCTTTCTCCTCTCCCTCCATCTCCTCTTTAAGCAAAATGTGTGTGTGCAGATATATTGTATAAGCAGCTCTTGAGGTCAAAAGTCCTCTGTGTGCTGTCTGCATGTCGTCAGAAAGCATTTTATTGTCTAATATTCAGGAAGTGCGTGGTTAGTGTGTTAGCTGTTATCATGACAGCATGCCAAAACTCTCCTCTGGTCTCTGAAAGATGTAGAAAAACACTTACAAACTCATCACAGTGAATAATTATTATTATCATAGTCTTTTCTTTTCTCATGTGTAATCCCTCAGTGGTTCTGTAGGTTCCACAGGGGTCCATGGGTGTGTACTAGTCTATGTGCTCTTGTACTTGTTCTGATTCAGCTCAATGTGTTTCACAGCTCATCCAAGCTGCTTCTTCAGTTCTGGTCAGACACCGGTGGACAAATTTCACTGTAGTTAGGCAGTGTCCACCAGCATCTGAAGAAGCAGCTTGGATGAGCTGCGAAATGTATTCAACCAAATAAACTTTTGTCCAGTTGACAAATTGAATTTCTCCTTTTGCCATGTGTGTAATGTAAAAACTTACTGTGAAAAAGTCAAAAAGTCCAAAACACAGTGAGGTCGTTTTCACACGTGCCTTGTTTGGTTCGTTTAAAATGAACCAGAGTTCGTTTGCTCCTTTGATTCGGATCTTTTGGGCTGGTGTGAATAAAAACCAAAAATCTCATTCCGGAGCAAACAAGCGAACCGAGACCACCTAAAAAGCTCGGTCTCGGCACGGTTCCATTCGAATCTTGGTGCGGTTCGTTTGAGGTGAGAATGCAGACCGGACTCGATCCGACACAAGTTGGCTTTTTGTACTTAACGAGCTCCCGTCGTATGTCGAGCATTATGGGAAACCGAGGCTGACGAAACTAAACTAAACTTACGAGGCTTACTTTACGTGTCACAACTTGCTGCGCACATGAGCGCTGTCCTCCGTAGCCGTCTTGCCCTGTGTCTTCGTCGTTTGGAAATTGATTGTAAAATAGTGTAAACGTCACGATGCTGCTCAAACATTTGTGCGAACTGTAAAAACTGAGCAAACCATATCGCTAAGGCTAGATTGAAAACAGCACGTAACACCATTATTATCCTCCTTCCATGTTTGGACATGGCTCATTTCTGTCCAATGGCTGAGCGACCTCAGCACACGTGCATTTGTTTACAGACGTTGGTTCGCTTGGGAAAAAAACTGCAGTGTGAAAGCGAACCGCACCAAAATTAAAAAAAAAAATTAAAAATTGGTCCGGACTTTCCTGGTGTGAAAACAACCTGAAACACGTTGTCTTGTCCCATGTCATTATTTAAGGATTTTTGTGCTAATCCCAACGGACTTTTTGACCACTTTTTCATCTTCACTATATGTTGGCTCTTCAGGAAAGGTTCATTTCTGTCCTATAAATGGGACTGTTTTAGTATTGATACCTGCTCAAATGAGTATGTACTTTCGATACTAGTTTTCGTATTGATTAGTCTCTGATTTTCGATGCTTTTGACATCCCTACTAGATATATTAAGTTTGTAATCATGATTTGTTCTGTTTTGTCTCTACAGAACCCAGACCCCAGTGTCCGCGCCCCAGCCCGCCCTCCTGATGCAGTCTCTCTCTGGACAAATTCTCACCTCCTCTCACCCTCCTCCCTCCTCTTCTTCCTCCACTCACTCCCACTGCCTGGCCTACCTGCCCAGTCTGTCCCAGCCCTCTGTGGTGATGCTCTACAGGACCGCCGAGGGTCAGAGGTCAAATGGGACGGAGGGTGAGGAGGGGAGGAAGAGGAAAAGAGAAGAAGAGGAGGAAGAGATGTCTGTGGCAAAGAAGGGAGTGAATGGGCTAACGAAAAGTGAAGAGGTACAAATGTGTAATTAGTTTATTTTGTTGTGTTAAAGGTCCTGTATGACACAAAATGGGCTCTTGAGAGCTTTAAGTCATAATATAATGTTGGTACCTCTTCAAAAGCAGACCTAGAGTTGTGTTTTGTTTCATTCATACATGTTTGAGCAATCCTGTCTACATCTTCAAAGCTCAAAACGCTCTGTTCCACCTTGTGATGTCATGTGGAGGTAGCAGCTGCGTTATACCTTTACTTCAGTAGAGATTGACAATTCCAGGACTGAAATGACCCAAATTGTTCTAGTGAAGGTGAGTGGAGTTTACTAAACACACAGTGGAGCACTTCCTGTATTACCACATGACATCACAAGGTGGAACAGTGTTTTGCAGGATTTGTGTTTAACATGTGCGAATGAAACAAAACACAACTCCAGGTCTGTTTTTGATGAGGAAACCACAAAAACAGATATCACAAAATAGCATAAAATTAGCTCTTTAAAGGGACACTATATAACTTTTCTAGTGTGCTTGTAGATTATAAGAATTTATATGAGACAACAGCAGAAAGGAGAAGAGAAAGAGTGAGTTAGATAGATATTTTTTGGTATTTATATGTGAGAGAATGAGAACTTCGCACTTTAATTTCTTCAAACGAGTGCATTGGAGGAGAGGAAGCAGCCCCAGAACATACGAGAAGAAAATAAACCCGCACGTCTTACTTGCAAAATGTAAGATTTATTAAAGGTCCCATGGCATGAAATTTTCACTTTCTGAGGTTTTTGAACGTTAATGTGAGCTCCCCTACCCTGTTTAGCCCCCCCATGGTTAAAAGTTGCGAAATGTCTAAACTGAGCATTTGCGATCCTTTTCTGCGTTAGAAAAAATCAGAGCTCAAACAGGCGATTTTGAACAAGGAAACTTATTGACGTCAGATCGAAAAAAGAAATGCAAATGCAGTTCCACCCCCGTCTCTCTGTACTCAGCGTCTCTGTAACTCACGCCCAGAGAGTTTGGACTGCGGAGGAGCTACGCAATGCGAAATACGTTTTTTTATTTACCTGGAGGAACTTGCGAGTGTTTCTAGGCTCGGAAGTCCTTTATCTGAGCCTGTGGATATCTGAAACAGCAGTGGTTTAATTTTATTTTCTGTGGAAATGTGTTTATTTTTCAATGGAACGCTTCTCATCTCTCCCCCCGTGCAAAAACACAGAAGTGGATCACAGAGCGGAGTGGAGAGATTGGCCACGCCCCCACCCCCTACTATAGGCCATCTCTGTCCTCCTCATTTGCATTCAAGCAACAACGCCCATAATGGAGTGTTCCAGAGTGACATTTATGACTCTTTCTCATCTTATCTCTGTTTCTCATGCACTGAGTGTTGATTTTGAAGAAGGATTCATTTACAGTATTAGGGAACCATTAAGGAGCCATATAAAAACATCAACAAGTACCATGTCATGGGACCTTTAAGACATGCAACGTTTCAGCGTTTCAAGTAAAAAGGCAGATTACGCTGATTCACAAGTTTATATAAATTTTGCATGACCTCCCCCTGCAGGTGTAGTTTTGTGAGTGCAGTTTGGGTCAGATACAGAGCCACAGCCCCTTTTAGTCGACTAATTAACCACTTTTGTTTTCTCTTTCAGGTCAGAGCAGAGTCTGAGTCCAGCCACAGTCCAGTCAGTGACCCCCAGCCTTCACACTACCTCTATGTGCCCAACAATGCAGGTAAGTTAGAACATATTTGTCACTGGCAAAACAAAACATTAAAAATCCCCAGTGAAATTAAAGGTGCCCTGTGTAAGTTTTTGGTTGACATTAAATGCTGTACCTTACATTTATTCAATGTATTCATTTATTCTCCATGAAGATAGAGAAGAAATGGAGTCATGGAGTAAATCTTTTGACGGGTCCTCCACCAGAAAAGCTACACAATGCACCTTTTGTTTCCAAAGTGCTGCACAATACAGATAAAAGAAATAGGAAGTTAAAATAAAGCTCTTTTTAACTAGTGCTTGTTAAAGGTGCATTGTGTAACTTTTCTTGTAGAGGGTCCTTCAAATATTTTTCTACATGGAGATGTTATTGCTTTGTCTGGAATGTTTTACAGTATGACATTAAACCTTTTCATTATCATGAGACCAACTCAGAATCCCTGTTTTTCTAGGTATTTCTGAGCTATAAAACCACCTGTAATTGAATAAATGTAAAGTAATCTCTCAGCCCTTACATATTTTACACTTACACTTGTTGTAAGGCGACCTTGAGTGTCCAGAAAGGCACCTAATAAATAAAATGTATTATTATTATTATTATTTTCTCGTCATTTCCAGGTCTGAACAGCTTAAATTTCCTCCTCTCCTCGGCGCACCCGGCCTCCGCTCTCTCTCTCCCCTCCGGTTCTGTCCCGACGTTGGCTGTTCCGTACCTCCTCCTGCCCCCCTCCACTCTGCCCCCCTACCCCCTCATTACCAGCCCCATAAGGACCCCCCCTGGTCCCGAGGCCCATCCCAAACTGAGCTTCGGCGTTCCCACGGTGATGTCTTCGGGGCAAATATTGGTTGGGACCCCCTCCACCCCGGAGCAGACCAGACTGTACGGAGCGTCAACGCCACATTCAACCAGAGGGGCGGCGCTAGAGGCAATGGTGAGTCAGTTTTTCCCGTGTTTTGTTGCCTGGGATCCATAATATACATTTCCCCAATACTTATACAATACTATTCCAGTTCAGAGATGGATTGGCTTTCCGAAAAATGGACACGCTTAGGCATAGTTCTATTGATAACTCCATCCTCAGACCACAGACTGTATAAAGAAGTGGACTAAGTGAGTGTGACGTCCCCCATAATGTTTGGCTGCAGTCAAATGAAGCTCATTGAGGCTAGAGGTTCTTCTTCTTCTTCTTTAATAGACAAAATACCAAAATAAAAACCCCAGGATCATGTAGAGTGGGATAATACGGACATTTTAAGACAGAGAGGTGACTATTAGGGATGCATCAGTACCGATACTAATATTGAATATCGACTGAAAAATATGTTGGATTGGGTATTGGTTCCTTGGTATCAGTTTAGCAGATATCCTAGTTTGGCCTTAAATTTGATGTAATAAGATCATTTGTTTGCTGATTTTAGCCTTGAACGCATCGTAATGTTTGAACTTTTATTCATATGAAGCTGTTCTCTAGTTATTTGGAGGATAAATAACAATTGTATAAAAAAGATTGGACCTCTTGTGTAAATAAGTGCTATTTTCACTCCTTACACTGGTATCAGGTCAATATTGAGTATCGACAGATGCTTAATTTTTATTTTATTTTACTGATTTATTTGACAGGGACAGTGTACATTGATAAGATAAGATAAGATAATCCTTTATTTGTCCCACAATGGAGAAATTGCAGTGTCACAACGCAAGTTTCAGAAACAGTTGGGAAAAAAAAAAGAGCATGCATCAAAAATTAAGATAAATAATAAGTATGTACAATCAACTAAAAAAACACAACACTGTAAGGTTATCTGTAAATGTACCAGAATTAGCCAAAAGGCTATTTTTCATCTGTTGTCCCTGGACAAAGCCTGAAAACGGAAATGTCTGACAACTGAAAAAGCTGAATCGGTGCATTCCTAGTGACAATGTAAAAACAACTGGAAACAGTCGAAAGAGGAAGCACCTCCATGAAGTCCATGCATCCACACCAATTTGGGGCCTGAACGATTACTGCAAATAACTATAACAATAGCCGAAGTATTGTAAAATCACACTGTCAAAAGTCTCACAATAATATCATGGGCCGTCACAATATATCGAATTACAAGTCTCTTTGCATAAATTCCTTGTTACGGTACAGTGTGTAGAGTAGAGTGTAGTAGAGTAGTAGAGTAGAGTGAACTACATAGACCATGATCCTTTGGTCTGTTACAGTCCAATCTACATCTGAAATAACTGTTATTAAGCACTTTTAAATCTTTATTATTTGGATTATGACGAGAGAAAAGAAACGTATTCATAATTTTGTTAGCCTCCACAAAATATTGTAAAAAATATCAAACCATGAGATGCATATATGCATCTCGAAATATATATTGCGAAAATATTGTATCGAGAGATTTGGATATTGTTACATCTTTAATAACAAATATAATTCAATTGAGCGCAAGTCAATAGACAACCCGGATTGACAAAATTTAATTTTTCGTTTGTTATGGATCATATAGCCGACTGCGGAATTACACAGACATAATACAGACGTTTGAAGGGCCCATGTTATACTATTTTCTGATCTGTTATACACATCACAATTCCTGCATATTTAGGCTGAGTTCTCTCAAACAGAAAACAGATGTCATGTGGTACATGGTGGTAGTTTTTGATGTGGTAACATTATAACTTAAATCTCACAAAAGTCCATTTTGTGTAATATAGGACCTTTAAAGCCCCAGTGTGTAGGATTCGTGGCGCATAGGTGGATGGTGCGATTGCACTTTCTGTTTTAGCTATGGCAAACCTCGAGGGTCACCCGGGCGCGCCGTAACGTGGACAGCTCTCGTACCCGCGCACGAGCCGCGTGCTGCTACTGTATAAATAAAACGCGGCCCCGTTTTTTTTCTTTTCTCATGAAAACACACATTCCCGATCATGTACCATGACACTCTACACATCAAATGAAACCTTACAGTCTCCTCTTTTTGACTATGCAATTCATTTCCCTGCACAACAATCAGTCCCCGAGCACATGGGGCTTTTATACGGAAAAGCACAAAACGAGGTTAGCTTACCTTAGAATGCTTTGCACAGGTCAAACTCTGTATTTCACCATAAACTTGCTCTCAATTTGTCCATAAGGATCCAGCGAATAAAATCCAGTAAAACAATTTAGTCCAAAACACGTGTTAGATCCATTACGACGTCTGATCCGGCAGCATGCTTGTGTTGTTTACCCAAAACCACGAGCCTTGCCGAAGGCGAAGGCGGAGCCCAAATGTCCTTCTGCGGCTCTCGTATTCAAAATGGCTGCCTCTGCATGGGGAAGATCCCCCTTTTATGTGACTATATCTAAGTTCAAAAGAATACTTTGATTTCATGATGGAAGTGAAAAGGCTTGGAAAACACTGTATTTTTGAATGGGTATCTTCAATTTCAGTAATTAACGAGTAAAAATCTTACACTGTCCCTTTAAACATAAACTGCTCCTTCGTGATAAGCTTACACACTTGTATTTTAACATATCCCTCTTTTTCTCTCCCTCTATTTAGACTCCTCAGACTCCTAAAGAAAACATGGCATCTGCTTCCAAGTCCTTCTTCCAGACTCCGGCCGCTCCAGCCAACTCGCTCAGTGCTGCCCCCAACGGGAGAAAACGGGGATCCGCCCAAAGAAGACTGAACGTAGAACACACCCCCAATATTTAAAACTACGAAACAATAAAAATACTGAACGCTTTTTATTTGTATTTTTCTGTAAAGGTGCACTGTGTAACTTTTCGTTTGGGGGTCTGTCACCTGTTTGTTTCTATGGAGATGTCATTGCTCTGCCTGGAATGTTCCACAGTATGACATTAAACAGCTCTAAATTACATTAATTCAAATACAGGTGGTTTTATAGCTCAAAAATACCAAGAAAATCAGCATTTGACAGACCCTCCACCAGAAAAGTTACACAATGCACCTATAAACATGATCAAAAGATACATTTTAATTTAGTGTACATTATCGGTTGTGAATGTGCCTCATGATTATATAATGGGACACTAATTTGGAGCAGTATTTTGGTCAGTGGAATGGTTCACTGTATTTCATTTTTAGCCTTTATTTCCCCTTTTTAAATTGTGATCAAGCCACAGAATGCCCTCTTTGTTTTTGTATATAATTCCCATTTGCTATTTATATTTTAAGTAATATATAAATGAATCCATGGAGTTTTAGCACTAAAATTTGAACACTTGAAATGTTTTTTTTTTTTCAATGTAGGGAATTGTATGGGTTATATGTGTAAAGAAATCTCAAATATTATCACACAAATGTAAAAGCAGTTTTGGTGAAATTTAAAGTGCTGTATTTATCTTTTACTGTCTTAAAACACAGGAAAAAAACATTCTAGTTCATTTAGAAAGGTCAAAACTATCTTAAAGGGAAGCTGTGTAACTTTTCTGGTGGGTGGATTATATTTCCTCACCTGGAATGTTCCTTTAAACATTTTGCATTTGTTGAATTACTCAAAAATACCTTGTAAAAACGTTCTAAGTGTGAGTGGGTTCACCTCCCCACAGACCTGACCTGTAACTTGACCCAGCGCTTTTCTCCATGGAGATAGATATGTTTAATGTCACACAGTAGGTAACAGGCCCACCACCAGAAAAGTTACATAGTGTGTCTTTATTTAAAGGTCCCATGGCATGAAATTTTCACTTTCTGAGGTTTTTGAACATTAATGTGAGCTCCCCTACCCTGTTTAGCCCCCCCCCCCCCCCCATGGTTAAAAGTTGCGAAATGTCTAAACTGAGCATTTGCGATCCTTTTCTGCGTTACAAAAAATCGGAGCTCAAACGGGCGATTTTGAACAAGGCACCTTATTGACGTCAGATCGAAAAAAGAAATGCAAATGCAGTTCCACCCCCGTCTGTCTGTACTCAGCGTCTCTGTAAATCACGCCCAGAGAGTTTGGACCGCGAATGCGCTAGGCAATGCGAAATGCGTTTTTTATTTGCCTGGAGGCACGTCCGAGTGTTTCTAGGCTCGGAAGTCCTTTATCTGAGCCTCTGGACCTTTGAACAGCAGTGGTTTAATTTTATTTTCTGTGGAAATGTGTTTATTTTTCAATGGAACGCTTCAAATCTCTCCCCCCGTGCAAAAACAAGGAAATGGATCAGCTGAGCGCTCAGAGCGGAGAGTTTGGCCACGCCCCCACCCTCTACTATAGGCCAGCTCTTTTCTCCTCATTTGCATTCAAGCAACAATGCCCATTATAGAGTGTTCAGAGAGAGAGAAAAAATACTCTTTCTCATCTTATCTCTGTTTCTCATGCACTGAGTGTTGATTTTGAAGAAGGATTCATTTACAGTATTAGGGAACCATTAAGGAGCCATATAAAAGCATCAAGAAGTACCATGTCATGGGATCTTTAATCTAATGTTTGTTCCGTTCAGAAGTAGCCCATACAACTCTACATCAGAACGTAACTACAGAATTGTGTTTTTAAATGCTGACCTTTCTTCAGCTTTGACCCCTTTTTCAAATTCATAATCACTAAATTATTTGTTTACATTAAAGAGGGGGTATTATGCAATTTTCTTGAGCTTTGCACCATGTTATAACGTTCCCTCATCAAAAACATGCCTGAAAAGGTTTTAAATGTCATCCATGCATGTTTGAGCAATTTAGCGATCTCTCTTAGGCCCTATTCAAACCCTCCTTACGGGTAACTGTAAGATTCTGTACAAATCTCCGCCCACAAGCCTACATCACCCATACTCCCACAGGACAATTCTCCATAAATATACAAAAACATGATGCAAAACTGTACACTACAACTTCACAAACCTGATGCAATGTGCAGTAGTTTCGTTAGCGGGGTTGCAGGCTGAATTGTGCAACAGTGCTCTGAATGGAGTGACTTAGCATGTGGATTGATCCATGTGTCACTCTGAGATGAGTTCTACACATCTCACTGAAAGAGATCAGGAAACACAGAAAAACGTAGAAGTAACATACCCCCTCTTTAAAGGTGCACTGTGTAACTTTTCTGGTTACAGGTCCATCACTTGCTTGTTTCTACGGAGATGTCATTGCTCTGCCTGAAATAGTTTTAAAAAATACCAAGAAAAACAGGCATTTTGACTGACTCTCCACAGATCTGACCTGTAACTTGGTCTGGTTTGGTCTCCATGAAGATAGAAAGGTTTAATGCCATACTGTGAAACATTTCAGACAAATCAATAACTTGTAATACCATGGAGAAAAGAAAAAAGTTACACAATGCAGCTTTAGGCTACACTTGCTGTATCCTTCTGCCTACAGGGATCATGTAGAATATACCACTTTTGCTAAATATTTACTACACTTGATTCTTTTGCTTGTTTAGCTGCTAAAAGACAATGTTTAAAGATACCCTGAGGTACTTGAATGACTTCTGTAGTAGTTTTTTTTTGTTTTTGTTTTTTTGAGATTGTCAGAGTACTGTAGAGGCCTGGCTCTTGTAAACTTAATACTACAAACATGGAGCTACGTTAATACCAGTCGTGGAAGAAGTACTGAATTTTGTTACTTAAGTAAAAATACAGAGTCTGGAGCCAAAAAATACTCAAGGAAAAATAAAAGTATAACATGGAAAAATGTACTAAAGTAAAAGTATTATAGTACCTGTTTAAAATGTACTTAAAGAATAAAAAGTAAACGTCTGTAAGGATACAGATTTTGTGCAGTTGAAATTATTGAATCCATAGCAAAAGGAGAAATTCAATTTGTCAACTGGACAAAAGTTTATTGTCAAATACATTTGGCAGCTCATCCAAGCTGCTTCTTCAGCTCTGGTCAGATGCTGGTGGACACTGCCTATATCTGCCAGAAGGGAGGAGCTAACTACAATGTAACTGAGATTGTCACACCTATTTCAAAGTCAGCTTTATTGTCAAAAACCATATGTACAGGTTGCACATGCACGATTTGAAATTGCAGCACTCCCTAGTCCCACAGTGAACAAAACATCTGATAAACAAGACAATAAACAGAATGACTAAAACATCACATATACCCATAGTACCCATAGCAAAAGTACCAAAGGCTAGTATATAATACAAATAAGTAAATAAATAAAACACACAATGTGTAGCGTAATTAAGCTCAAATGGTGTCATTTAAGCAGCAGTGTCATTTAAGTGTCAATTTAAGCAGCAGTGTCATTGGGGGAGGGAGGGCAGGGAGAGAGTTCAGCATCCTGACAGCTTGGTGGATGAAGCTGTCTTTCAGTCTGCTGGTCTTTGTCCTGAGGCTCCTCAGTCTCCTTCCTGATGGCAGCAGAGTGAAAAGGCAGTTGGATGGGTGGGTCACCCACAATGCAGAGGGCTTTGCGGGTGAGGCGGGTGTGGTAGATGTCCTGCAGGGAGGGGAGAGAGACCCATGATTCTCTCAGCTCCTCTCACTACTCGATGTAGCTTTTTCCGGCAGGACATGGTGCAGGTGCCATAACACACAGTGATGCAGCTGGTGAGGATGCTCTATGGTGCGTCTGTAGAAGGTGTGCATGATGGAGCTGGGGCTCTGGCTCTCTTCAGCTTGCGGAGGAAGTAGAGTCGCTGTTGGACTTTACCGGCCAGTGATGCGGTGTTCTTTAACCAGGAGAGAAAGGTGAGGGTATTGTTCTGCCTGTCAGGAACTAGGATACTTCATTGGTAAAGGTGTTGCATTTGTGCTCAAAAAGGTGATATTTGTCACCTCTAAAACACAGATTAGGACAAACTTAAAATACCAAAAAACACAAGAAAAGTAGATTTATGAAAGGTCCTATATTATACAAGACTCTTCTGAGCTTTCAGCTTTCTTATAATGTTGTTACCTCATTAAAACAGACCAGTCGTGGAAGAAGTACTGAATTTTGTTACTTAAGTAAAAATACAGAGTCTGGAGCCAAAAATACTCAAGGAAAAATAAACAGACCTTGTCTGTTTTAATCCTAAAAAACAGACCTAGCTGCAGGGAGGAGCTAACTACAATGAAATTATTCTGTTGTAGTTAGCTCCTCCCTGCAGCTAGATTTAAGCAGTGTCCATCAGCACTCTAGCCAGAACTGACGAAGCAGCGCGGATGAGCGGCGAAACGTTTTCGACCAAATAAACTTTGTCCAGTTGACAAATTGAATTTCTCCTTTTTATCATGGATTCTACCTGGACGACTGAGGGATTCATCATAGATCCATGATTGTATCTGATCAGATGCTCAAAGATTGTCACCAAAACTAAAATAAGTGTCTTACTCAAGATTCAAGATTGTTTATTTGTCATATGCAGGATCAACACAAGGTCAACAATGCAATGAAATGCTTAGGATCAGAGGACTGTTGTACTAATAGCATGCAATAATAGTACATGGTAAAATGTGTTGCAAAAAGTGCAGGGGAAAAGGTAAACAATATCATTTTAAAAATATGTAATAAAATACAAAGGTACAGGTAGGATTAGATAAGGTGTAAGTAGAGTATTTCACAGATTGCACATAATATAGTATAGTACAAGTATTGCATGTGGGTTATGAAGCAGGTTATTGCACAGGTAACAGTAGTTTACAGTGAGGTAGTGACATACATGATACATTCATATAGGGCAGCAGCAGTAACCATATTATGCATAATGAAAAGTAGTTTAGTGCAGTATTATTGAGAGTTCAGTATTATTTAGAGTATTACCCAGAGTTCAGTAGTCTAACAGCTTGGGGGTAATATCTGTCTTTGAGTCTTTTTGTGCGTGCTGGCAGTCTCCTGTAACATCTACCAGAGGGTAACAGACGGAAAAGTCCTTGTGCCAGATGAGTATGGTCCTTAGTGATGCTGTGTGCCTTACGCAGACCCCTGCTGTGGTAAATGTCCTGGATGGAGGGGAGACTGCCGCCAGTGATGTCCTCTGCCGCTCGCACCACCCTCTGTAGTGCTTTGCGGCTCTGAGCGGTGCAGTTCCCATACCACACTGTGATGCAGCCCGTCAGCAGGCTGTCGATGCTGCAACTGTAGAAGTTTGTGAGGATGCTGGTGTTCATACCAAACTTCCTCAACTTCCTCAGGAAGTAGAGTCTTTGTCGGGCTTTTTGAACCACAGTGTCTGTATGTAGTGTCTAGGACAGATCCTCAGTGATGTGTACCCCAAGGAACTTGATGCTGCTGACCTGCTCCACCTCAGCATTGTTGATGAAGATGGGGGGATGCTGGTCTACACGATGTTTCCTGAAGTCCAAAGTCCAAACTAAGTTTCCTTAGTTTTGCTGACGTTCAGAGAGAGGTTATTTTCCTGACACCAGCTGGTCAGTGATTTCACCTCGTCTCTGTAGGCACTCTCGTTGTTAGTGATGAGCCTAAGATGGTGGCGTCATCGGCAAATTTGAGGATGATGTTGGAGCTGTGCCTGGCGGTACAGTCATAGGTGAACAGGGAGTATGGGAGAGGGCTGAGAACACAGCCCTGGGGTGCACCAGTGCTGAAGACACGTGTGGAGGAGAGGTGCCTGCCGATCCTCACTGCCTGTAGCCTGTTAGTGAGGAAGTCCCATATCCAGCAGCAGATGGACGTCCCCAGGCCCAGGGTGGTGAGCAAAGAACAATATAATACATGAAGGGATTGTGGATCTAAAAGATGTCTTGCTTTGCCCAGTATGGCAACATTAGCAAACACTGTCAAAAAAGTTTAAGATAAGATAAGATGTCCTGTTTAAAGGTGCACAGTGCAACTTTGTGGTTGTGGGCCTGTCACCTGCTTACTTCTATGGAGATATCATTTAACAGCTCTGTTTTCCATTTATTCAATTACAGATGGTTTTACACCTCAAAAACATCTAGAGCAGGATCGCCTCTCCACAGATCTGACCTGTAACTTGCATAAGGCACTTTAAGTGTTTGATTTTCAACAAAAAGATGAGACTAGCTGAAAAACTGTTGGCTAAAGCTAGCTAGCCTGTGACTGTAATGTTATTTGAGAGGGGTTTGTTTAAAAGCACAAATCAGCTCACCTGTTATAGTTCCAGGAAAATCAGTTCTTTATGGCCAGATTGTGTTAAAATGAAGCTCAGATTAAAGTCCAATTTAAGTAACAGAGCCGCAGACAGAGCAGTGCCTATAGTTAGCTTCACACCCCCAGGGAATGTTGATGACATCAAGGAACCAATGGTAAATTGAGTCCTTTCTAATTCATCATCATAAGACATCATCCTTGGGAAATGTTATATTCACGGATGCAGATGGACTAAAAGCACTCTGAACGTTAAGGGTTAATGAGTTCAGATTTCTTAAAGTGCCTAAAAAGAGAAATTGCTGTAGTGCTGTTAAGCTACTTTCAATTATTGATTCAAAAATCTTGTGTGAAAAGTCCTAATTATGCATTATTTATTTTTGCTTTGTTTCTGTTCTGTTTTCTTTGTTTCTGCTTGTTTTCCTTTATAAATTGACTATCAATGTGCGTATTCATTTCATTTCATTTCATTTCTATGTACAGAACACGTTCTCTCTTGACCACCAGAGGGAGCCACACTCTCATTCATAAGGAAACTAAACCAGGACTAGAACAGGGACAAATCTGTTTACATCTCAATCAATCAATCAATCAATCAATCAAATATTTATAAGGCGCTTTTCATACAAAATTGTAGCACAAAAGCGCCATCTGGTACATGTACATGGCTAGTAAAAGTTAGAATATCAGATCACTTGATAATTGGATCTGATTTTGGTGTGTGTTTACAACATAAGAGAAATCTGATCAAAAACACCAGGTGACATGCATCAGTGAATCAGTAACAGCATCAGTAACTGTTGTTGTATTTTAGAAGTATTTGGAAGTTAAATCAATTTTAAAATAACTATTTATTTTGTGTAAGTGGTGTGTGCGTTAGTGATGGTGGTGGTCAGAGAGGGCGATGGCGCAGATTAGCTGCTAACCCCGGGCAGCTGTGGCTACAATAGTAGCTTCCCACCACTGGGTATGGAGGGAATGAATAATGATCTGTAAAGCGTCTTTGTGACATATGTCTGTAAAAAGCACTATATACTGAAAAAAACTTACTTACTTATTTTGTTTTCGTTCAAAACCCTACATAGGTGTGAACATCAGTTGCATGTAAACATGTCGGTGAACATCTCAGCGGTGTGCATGTGAACATCTCAACAGTATGCATGTAAACATCTCAGTGTGTATGTGAACATCTCAGCGGTGTGCATGTGAACTTCTGAGTGTGCATGTGAACATCTTGGTGAACATCTCGACGTGCATATGAACATCTTGGCATGCATGTGAACATCTAGGTCTGCATTAGAACATCTTGGTGTGCATGTGAACATCTCAGCGTACATGTGAACA
This sequence comes from Paratrypauchen microcephalus, assembly GCA_036785185.1. Taxonomy (NCBI): domain Eukaryota; kingdom Metazoa; phylum Chordata; class Actinopteri; order Gobiiformes; family Gobiidae; genus Paratrypauchen; species Paratrypauchen microcephalus. The sequence goes on from JAVJIX010000133.1 coordinate 2,477,215, forward strand.
TCTCAGTGTGCATGTGAACATCTCAGTGTGCATGTGAACATCTCAATGTGCACGTAAACATCTCAATGTGCATGTGGGCATCTCAGCGTGCATGTGAGCATCTCCACGTGCATGTGAGCATCTCAATGTGCATGTGAACATCTCAATGTGCATGTGAACATCTCAGCGTGCATGTGAACATCTCAATGTGCATGTGAGCATCTCAATGTGCATATGAACATTTCAGCGTGCATGTGAACATCTCAGTGGTGTGCATGTGAACTTCTCAGTGTGCATGTGAACATCTTGGTGAACATCTCGACGTGCATATGAACATCTTGGCATGCATGTGAACATCTAGGTCTGCATTAGAACATCTTGGTGTGCATGTGAACATCTCAGCGTGCATGTGAACATCTCAATGTGCATATGAACATTTCAGCGTGCATGTGAACATCTTGGTGGTGTGCAACACAGTCTCACTCTGAGAGCATCAACAAGGGACATTTGGTCAGTGCCCCTTGGCGTCAATACAAAACAAAATGGTGCCCATTTGTGTCCATTAATGACGCAAAGTGTTTTCCATTCAATGCAAGTCCCACAGCGGTCAAAAATGATGTGTTGAGCTGCTCTTCTACCAGTGCTGATAATGCCCTTTAGTAGGCTTTTTCTGCAAACAAATACAAATTTAAACAAATCAAATGGGTCATATGGCATTAAAGGAAAAGTAACGTTTTTTACAATGTGAGCCTTATTTCGGTAATAAAACAAGTTGTTTTACTCACCCATAGCAATTTGGTATCATATGGAGCACTTCCGGAGATGTTTTAGATTTGGGCATATAATATATTCCCCAAGCATGTAATATGCCCCGTGCGGGCTCCAAATAACACAAACTTTAGCACTTTTCAAATCATAGAAGCCCGATGTCTTAGCCTACGATTTTGTGTGGTCAAAAGTGGCCTGTAATCCGAGATTTAGCCATAGTTTACAGCTTTGCGTTTCATGTTTGGGTCCCGGGAGTCCGCATGTGCGGACTGTGCTCTCAGCTCCCGGGACCCAAACATGAAACGCAAAGCTGTAAACTATGGATAAATCTCGGATTACAGGCCACTTTTGCTTCAAACGAAATCGTAGACTAAGACATCGGGCTTCTATGATTTGAAAAGTGCTAAAGTTTGTGTTATTTGGAGCCCGCACGGGGCATATTACATGCTTGGGGAATATATTATATGCCCCGAGCTATGGCTAGAAGTTGCGCTAGGCTAACCGCAAATCTAAAACATCTCTGGAAGTGCTCCATATGACACCAAAGTGCTATGGGTGAGTAAAACAACTTGTTTTATTACCGAAATAAGGCTAAATTGTAAAAAAAAACGTTACTTTTCCTTTAACATGTCACAGATGTACTTTGGTGCTCGGCCATGGAGAGACTTGTACACAAGCAGAGCCACTTTAAAGTATATTCTCTGAGCCACAGGGGGCAGTGTAGACCTGAGCACAGGACGTATGTGCTCGTACTTCCTGGTTCAAGTCAAGACCCGAGCTGCAACATTCTGGATGTACTGCAGGTGTCTCACAGCTTGTTTGGAGAGGACAGTGAAAGGCCATTACAATAGTCTAACCTACTGGAGACAAATGCATAGATAAGTCTCTCCAAGTCTGCTTTAGACAGTATACCTTTGATTTTTGCTATGTTTTTAGATGGTAAAAGGCTGCAGATGTTATTGATTTGATGTGGCTGAGTCCATTATTACTCCTAGATTTCTAGCCTGATTTGAAGGTTTTAGAGAGAGAAACCGGAGGTGACTGCAGATACTGTCTCTTTGTTTCTGCGGGCCAAAGACTGTGACTTCTGTCTTCTCTGAGCTTACCTGTTTAAAGTTCTTTTGCATCCACACACTGATCTGTTGGACACAGTGGCAAAGTGAGTCCACTGGTCCATAGTCCCCTGCTGCTAGTGAGACAAACACTTTAAGACAGAAACTCGTCCACCCAAAGGACAAAACACCGAGCCACAAACAAAGCAATGTGGTCTACTCCATTCAGTGTAGTGAAGACTGCAGTGAGCGCTACACTGGAGAAACAAAACAGCCATGTCGCAGGAGGATGTACCAACACAGACAGGCGAGCAACACGGGACCCCAGTCTGCTGTACATCTCCACCTAAAAGCCACGGGCCACTGCTTTGGGGACAGTGAGGTACAGATCTTGGCCAGAGAAAAGAACTGGTTTGAGAGGGGAGTTTAAGAGGCTATTTTTCTCAAGAAAGAAAATCCTTCCTTGAACAGAAATGGAATCTCAGACATCATTTGTCTCCATCTATAACTCTATCCACAAACCTAAATCAAAACAAAGAAAACAATAGGGCAGCCAGGTCAGGTCAAGAGATGTGAAAACACCCATTATGGCCCTGAACGTCTATGCTAACAAGATTTCACACTCCACTCCCACTGCTTCTAATAGGCTCACCTAACTAACAGAAACTGTATTGAAATCAGTGTGTTAGTCTCAGAGCCATTTCATTGTAGTTAGCTCCTCCCTTTAGGCAGATATAGGCAGTGTCCACCGGCGTCTGACCAGACACACATACTAGGCCTCTGCTACTATTGCTACTAGTACTAAGTTACTACTACTACTTCTTCTACTGCTTCAGCTATTACTATTACTTCTGCTACTACCACTATTGCAACTACTAGTAGTAGTATAGTTCAGGATTAGTTGATATTAGCCACTTCTATTCTAATAATAATATTTGACAGGGACAGCGTGTTAATAGTAGTAGTAGTAGTAGTACCAAATAAAATAAAATGTATTTGTATAGCACATTTAAACCAGCAAAAGCTTACCAAAGTGCTGAACAACATTTATAGTGGAATAAAATAAACAATAAGCAAAACAAACAGAATTATAATAATCAAAATAATAATAATAACAACAGCAAGGTGCCAAGGTGTCTCTTCCTAACTCTGGACAAATGCCAAGGAGAAAAGTTGCGTTTTGAGCAAGGATTTCAAGACCTCAAGTGACTGTGCAGTTCTGTAGAGCAACCACAGAGAAGGCTCTATCTCCTCTGGTCCTCAGCCTGGCCCTGGGGACAATTTATTTGATAATTTAAAGGAAAAGTAACGTTTTTTTACAATTTGAGCCTTATTTCGGTAATAAAACAAGTTGTTTTACTCACCCATAGCACTTTGGTGTCATATGGAGCACTTCCGGAGATGTTTTAGATTTGCGGTTAGCCTAGCGCGACTTCAAGCCATAGCTCGGGGCATATAATATATTCCCCAAGCATGTAATATGTAGGGTGACCACCGTCGTGAAACAGGAAAGGAGGACACTTGTGCCCAAAAAGGAGGACAAAGGCCCTAAAGTGAGGACACCTTGTTTTTTTTTTGTTTTCCCTCGGGGAAAACAAAGAATGTGCGCTGAGGATGTGCACTGCTCGCACATTCTGCATTTCGGATGTCGCGCACAGGAATTCCAAGCATTACTAGTCGCAATAGAATAATATTTTGTCTTTAGGGAACAAGGAGCAGACCACCCGGCTCATTGAGCTGAGGCGGGACCTGTTCCATCTCGCAGATGGCCATGCGGTCCACGGATTGCACTCAGGGCTGAGCGAGTATGCACCGCCTCGACTGCAGGCTGAGACCACACTCCGAACCGTGCACTTTCTGAATTGGGAAACGGCGAACATCGCAGAGTAGCAAGTGTAAATAATGGGTGGGGATTTATGACGATTTATGCAACGAAAGGAAGACAAAACGTAAAAAAGGAGGACACGTGACAGACGGCCGGACAGACAGCTCTAAAACCGGACTGTCCGGACGAAATCCGGACGAATGGTCACCCTAGTAATATGCCCCGTGCGGGCTCCAAATAACACAAACTTTAGCACTTTTCAAATCATAGAAGCCCAATGTCTATGATTCCGTTTGAAGCAAAAGTGGCCTGTAATCCGAGATTTATCCATAGTTTACAGCTTTGCGTTTCATGTTTGGGTCCCGGGAGCTGAGAGCACAGTCCGCACATGCGCACTGGCCTCCTCATCTACTCGAAACTATGGCTAAATCTCGGATTACAGGCCACTTTTGACCACACGAAATCGTAGGATAAGACATCGGGCTTCTATGATTTGAAAAGTGCTAAAGTTTGTGTTATTTGGAGACCGCAAACAAGTGCCCCGAGAACTCACATGATGGAGATCGCAAATCTAAAACATCTCTGGAAGTGCTCCATATGACACCAAAGTGCTATGGGTGAGTAAAACAACTTGTTTTATTACCGAAATAAGGCTCAGATTGTAAAAAACGTTACTTTTCCTTTAAGAATAGGAGTGATGTGGTCCCTCCACTTTTTTCCAGTTCAGAGGCGGGCTGCTGCATTCTGGACCCCCTGATTGATTGATGATTTGATTTGATGTGATTTTGATTTGATAGTAGTACCCATAGACCGCATAAAGAATCATTTGATAGCCTAATCTAGTAACTTGTGATGAATAAAAATAGCATTTGCAGTCTACATTCCCGTCAGTCCCTGAAAGCAGCAAAGATGAGTTCATGGTCTCCTCGTTGGACTCCGCCTCCTTTTTTTTTTTTCCGCAGCGCAGTGAAAAGCGCAGGCATGTGGCATCTGTGCGTCAGAGCGGCTCGGGTCACGCACGGGACACGCAGGACTCACCGAACAGCTGGACACGAACCGGCTCGCGTCTGGATTCTACGGGATTTCGCTGCGACTTGAAGGTAAATTTTGTTTGCCAGCACTTTGACAGCAGGATTTTACACCAGAGAGAGAGAGAGAGAGAGAGAGAGAGAGAGAGAGAGAGATGACAGATAGAGACAGTGTTAAAAACATTAGAGATAGATGATAAATAGATTTACCCCCAAGTGCTTTAAAGTTATTGAGAAGAAAAAGAGAGAAACAGAGATGACATTTCCAAATAGTGTCTGCTGTTGTCAGACTGTACAATGAACACTGTTAATATGTCATTCAACTTTATCTACACTACAATATTCAGCTATACTCGAGAGTCTATTTTTAGGTCTATTTTTAAATTATTTTAAGCCATTATTTATTATCTTGTTTTATTGCATGCTACATTTTCCTGCTGTTCTTGATCTGTGCATTGCAACACTGGAATTTCCCACTGTGGGACTAATAAAGGCATATCTTATCTTATTTAGTGTCCAACAGACAAAACACCAGGCCTACTGAAAAACTGGCAATCTGGTTTGCTCATACTTAAAATATGATCAAAGGAGAAGTTCAATTTGTCAACTGGACAAAGTTTGTTTGGTTGAAAACGTTTCGCCGCTCATCCGAGAGGCTTCGTCAGCTCTGGCCCTCATGCTGGTTCGACCCTGTTTATATCTAGCTGCAAGGGAGGAGCTAGCTTCCCTGAACAAAGCTCTGACCTATCCCCGCTACTCTCTTTTGTTTTACGAATTCCTCTGGCGTCTTGTATTAGCATATCTATCAGCCCGCTCACTACACTGAAACAACTCTGAAACCATCAGCTAATCTGTCTCTTTGTATTTCAAATTTCTCTGGCGTCCAATTCCCTATTCAAGACAACGACCCTCTCCACCCCTCTGCAATGGCTTGTCTGTCCTAATGATTCTTTGTTTGAGAATCAAATTATAGAGGGGAGACAAGTTGTGTCTAACTCCCCCATTTCTGTTTAACGACAGATTCTCTTTCTTGACAAAAATAGCCTCTTTAACTCCCCTCTCAAACCAGTTCTTTTCCCTGGCTAAGATCTGAACCTCACTGTCCTCAAATGAATGGCCCGCGGCTTCTAGGTGAAGATGAACGGCAGATGACGGTCCACTCTGGCACGCCCGTCTGTGTTGGTACATCCTCTTGTGAAGTGGCTGTTTGGTTTCCCCAATATAGCGCTCACTGCAGTCTTCACTACACTGAATGGAGTAGACCACATTGCTTTGTTTGTGGCTCGGTGTTTTGTCCTTTGGGTGGACCAGTTTTTGTCTTAAAGTGTTTGTGGATTTGAAATAAACTGGGATTTCATATTGTTTGAAAATCCTCTGTAGTTTTTCCGAAACGCCGGCCAGGTACGGAATCACTACCCCTTTCCTCCTGGGTTCGGATTCTCTGTTGTCTTGTTTCTTGCCCTTGTCTCTCTTGGTTTTGTTGACAGCCCATTTAGGATAACCACAAACAGAGAGGGCTTCCTGCACATGTTGTTCTTCTTTCTCCTTACCCTCTGTGCTTGTGGGAACCACTTGGGCCCTTTGTTGTAATGTCCGAATAACACCCAGTTTGTGCTGCAGTGGGTGGTGTGGATCAAAAAGCAGGTATACTTAAAATACAATACAGCGGTTCCTCGCTCTATCGCGGTTCACTGTTCGCGGCCTCACTGTTTCGCGGATTTTTTTTTTTTTCAATTTTCTTTATAGTGTAACATTATTTTTATAGTGTAACATTGTGTTCTGCGTCCTGATTGGCTAAGAGACTGTAGACCTTTGCTGATTGATAGATGGGGGACGCGGGGGGGACCGGGACCAGCCTGGAAATAGACCAGGACCAGACCGGGACTAGACCGGGACTAGACCAGGACTAGACCAGGACTAAACGTGGACTAAACCAGGTCTAGACCAGAACTAAACCAGGTCTCGACCAGGTCTAAACCTGGACTGGTCCTGGACTAAACCAGGACTGGACCAGGTCTAGACCTGGACTAAACCGGGACTAGACCAGGTCTAAACCAGGATTAAACCACCACGTGCAGCTCTTTGCTGGTTTCGTGCGGCTGGTTTGTGGCTCGGGCTGAGAGGACGCGGTCCGGGCGCCGCGGTTCGATCTCATGCTTGCAGCCCCGGTGTACGCGCAGCCTTGCGCCGATCGTGCTGCTCTGTCACGGATTTGACCACGATGAGGGGTGCACGTGTCGCACACTTCTCCAGTCGGTTGGTGTGCGTCGCGTCCCGGGACGTAACAGTGCCGTTGGATGAGCGCAGTGCTTCCTGCAGATCCAGTGACTCATGTCTCCGCACTCCTCACGCGTCCGGCGGGGCTTCCGGAGCCGTGTCTCCCCCCACGCTTCACTATTAATACATTTTGTTGAAAATCTATCAAAGTTTGAGTGTTTAAACGAGAGAGAAAGGTGAGAAAAGGTTAATTCCAGTCTGAGAAAAGCGTATAATGTGTGTGGTGAGGCATTTACAGCCTTAAAACATGTATAATAATTGTAGAATATAAAGTTGTCCTACTTAGCGGATTTCTCTTATTGCAGGTTATTTCTGGAACCTAACCCCCGCGATAAACGAGGGATTACTGTACAGTCCTTCCCTCAAGCAACACAAAACAATAAGGTTAGATATCAAAAATAAAAAAAAGTCGTTATAAAACAAGCAAGTTGCCTATTAAAGGCAAAAATCAGAATGAATCAGAATGATTAGTGCTTCAGTCACTCATATGAGTTTCAGTAACTGTAAAAGTGCAACATATCACTGACAAGAAGATAGATATTACTAGGCAGTTATAGAAAACACTAGCATGTTAAATCCAACATGTCTTTATGTCTGTAATTAACTTTTCTTAACAAAAAAAGAAAATCAGAGAAAGCTCTTAACACTGAATAACTAATACTTTCTCTCCATCTCATAACATTTCCTCAGTCTCGTGTGTGCGTTCGTGTGTGTGTGTTCACGCGTGTGTGTTTGTGTGTGTGTTCGAGTGTGTGATTTCCGAACCTTGGATGTTAGGTGATCCACGTCCACATCCGCGTTGTCTGACATGGTTAGTTGGTTCCATAGCAAAGTGAAAGTATCCCGCGCTGCGCTCCAACTACTACAACTACATCAGCCGACATCACAGGTAAAAGGTCAACACTGTAGTGTCGTGAGAGTTCAAACACACGCACAGGGCCGCTTCTACTGTCTATGAGAGCGAGCGCTCATGGTCTCAGGAGCTAGGAAACCGATCCGTGGCCGTAAATCCGGGCCATCGGACCGTTCTTAGCGCATTTTTACCGATCCGGGCTCCGTTGATCGGCACACTCGGATCGCAGAGGTCACAGACCGATAACTGATCCAAATCGGTTAATCTTTGCACCCCTAATAGATAGACCCTGACAGGGGAATCCCTGTTACGCACCAGGAAGGGAGTTCCCCTGTTGCGCAGCGTGCTCTGTGCTTCGGCTATGTTTTTCCGCACTGAAAAATAGTTCCCACCCAAAATGACCAAGGCAAGCTCTCCATGTTGATTTGCACATTTATTTGCACTCGATATGAATCGCACTACACAGAAAGTAATTGGGAAACGCATCGAGCAAATTAATTCCTTTTGGCCGAAATCTTTCTCTGGCGACATTAGACTCCAGTCTAACGCGGAGTAGCTGCAGATACCGCGGCGGTCAGTGCTGACAGACCTGGACAATGGCTGGGTGACCAGGAAAACGCTTTCCACCACTTATTTTAGTCTCTGGACTGTGGGGAGATGCCCAAGTTTGACCTGGGGGTGGCATATCCCTTTAATAAATATGGTTATATTTGCCTAATAGGTTAAAGGGATATGCCACCCCCAGGTCAAATTTGGGCATCTCCCCACAGTCCAGAGACTAAAATAAGTGGTGGAAAGCGTTTTCCTGCTCACCCAGCCATTGTCCGAGTCTGTCGCCACTGACCGCCGCGGTATCTGCTGCTCCTCCGCCTTAGACTGGAGTCTAACGTCGCCAGAGAAAGATTTCGGCCAAAAGGAATTAATTTGCTCGATGCGTTTCCCAATTACTTTCTGTGTAGTGCGCATTCATATCGAGTGCAAATAAATGTGCAAATCAACACGGAGAGCTTGCCTTGGTCATTTTGGGTGGGAACTATTTTCCAGTGCGGAAGAATACAGCCGAATCACGCAGCACGCTGCCAGGGGAATCCCAGTTACGCACCGGGAAGGGAGTTCCCCTGTTGCACAACGTGGTGCGTGATTCGGCTGTATTCTTCCGCACTGGAAAATAGTTCCCACCCAAAATGACCAAGGCAAGCTCTCCGTGTTGATTTGCACATTTTGTTTGCACTCGATATGAATGCGCACTACACACAAAGTAATTGGGAAACGCATCGAGCAAATTAATTCCTTTTGGCCGAAATCTTTCTCTGGCGACGTTAGACTCCAGTCTAACGTGGAGGAGCTGCAGATACCGCGGCGGTCAGTGGCGACAGACTCGGACAATGGCTGGGTGAGCAGGAAAACGCTTTTCACCACTTATTTTAGTCTCTGGACTGTGGGGAGATGCCCAAATTTGACCTGGGGGTGGCATATCCCTTTAATATTCAAAAGGAAAGATTAATTACTTACTTCGTTCAATCTAAAAAGGACTGGGCGCTTGGCACGGCGATAATAAATTGTGTCCTCTTGGATTAACAAAAATATAATCAATAAAAGAAAGTAAAGAGTTCGGGCTCCATTTTTACCACTTCTTTAGCTACGTAAGAGAAGCAAGAGAAGCAACTTTATTGATCTCACACTGGAGAAATTCTTCTCTGCATTTAACCCATCCTGTTATTAGGAGCAGTGGGCAGCACATTACTGCGCCCGAGGACCATCTCCATGTTCTTCTTGCTTCGGCTTGGTCAGGACCTAAGCTGGAGGACTTTACCTATGGTGCATGTTTTGGGTTGATTGGGGAAACCGGAGTGCCCGGAGGAAACCCACCCAGACACGGGGAGAACATGCAAACTCCACACAGAAAGAATAAGATACGTTACGTACGGTACGTTACGTACGGTACGTTACGTATCATGCGTAGCTAACATTAGCTAGTGGGCTACACCTGTCCCTTTTTGCCAACAGCCTTGCGGTCCGCGGAGGGCAGTGAAGGCTGCACCCTTTGCACACTTCTCGGAGTGCCCTTTAAAACCGCCCTCCGGAGTGTGCACACTGCGAATTGGGACACAATAATGGTGTGGTCTGAAAAAGTATGATTGACAGTATTTTCCTCTTCTTCTCTCATGTTCACAGATTTGTCTAAAATGCCAAACTGGGGCGGAGGAAACAAGTGCGCCTCCTGCAGGGGGACGGTGTACCATGCCGAGGAAGTCCAGTGTGACGGGCTCAGCTTCCACAAGTGCTGCTTCCTCTGCAGTGAGTACAGCCAGTATAGTATAGTAGTAGTAGTACTGAATATACAGACATATAGTAGTAGTAAAGTGAAAATGCACACAAACGATTAGTAGCAGTAGTACACTGAATATACAGAGAAACAATAGTAATAGTAATAGTAGTCATAGTAGCAGTAGTAGTACACTGAATATACAGAGCAGGGCTGCACAGTTCTAGTATATTGTGTAAGTATTGATCAAGTAATAATACTGCAAGGAGTTTTATATATATCACAACAACTTAAAGTTAAGAGTGCTGTTTTTGAAAGTAAAATAGACAAAAAGGCAGATTTTGTCTATGATTTTCCTTATTGTATTTATTTTTTGTTGGTTTTGTTGGTTTTGACTCTAAAGTTTTGATTTTGTCCCCAGTAAATATGCATTTTTTTTGTTTTAATTTAACTGAAAAATATTGTGTCAAAAAGTATAATAAACTTCCGTCATTCTGCCCCAGGGCAACTGTGGCTACAATAGTAATTTACCACCATCCAGTTCACTGTGAATGAATGAATCCTATTATTATTAGGAAACATAATTATCCAGTATCACATCTTTTTCTCATATCGTGTGGTCCTAATACAGACCACAGACTGTTTAAAGAAGTGGACTGAGGGAGTGTGACGTCACCCACAGTGTTCAGCTCCAGTCAAATGAAGCTCATCGAGGCCGGCAGTTATAGGAGCAAATTTGGAGCAGAGTTCCATGTTTGGAATTCTGAGCGTGTGTATCATAGCAACCAAAGAGCCAATCAGGAGCAAGGCTGCTCACTGCTGGTTTGGCAGTGGGCGGGCCCTTAGCAACGCTGTCAATCAAAGTTGTTGCTAACACCAGTGGGTGTGACCTTTGGGAAAGAAGCCCTGGTTTGTTATTGTTACTCTCGTCGAATTTATACAAGGCTCAAAATCGTTCTTGGGTTTTAATAAACATTTATTCTGACAGGAGGAGTCTTCAACGTGTCCTCACATGCAAATTAGCCTCACAACGCCGACGCATGCCATCAGAACTATGGAAAAGAAAATACGAAAACATAAATTTACCCTCTTAAAATATGGTATTAAGTAATATAAAGAATAAAGTACACATTTGCTAGACTTAATTACACATTAATACAAAGTCATGCAGCCTTCACATGCATATGGACAGAAAAGTAATTTCATCGTAAAACAATAGAAAATGTATTGCATTGGCCACATTGAATCAAAGGGAATAAATTCCACATCTCAGAATGTTAAAACAAACTTAAAACAAATGTCTTTTTACCACTTCTGTCTCTGAGGTCAGAGCGCAGCTCCTCATGTGTATGTGCACCCGTAAAAATTCTCCCCAAAAACAACATTGCAATTGGAAGTGGAACAAATAAAAGGTTCCCATTTATCCCAGTATTATAACCAAAATAAAATGAAATTAATTAACATGAATATACTGAAAAATATGACTTATTTATTACTATTTATTGCATTTTAATTATTTATTATTTGCATTTTAACTATTTATTGCATTTTATTTTATTGCATTTGCACTCTATTTCAATCTAAATTATTACAAAACATGAACTTAAATGTATGACAGTAGGCTCTGATGGCAGCTACAGTTATTAAAGGTCCCATGGCATGAAATTTTCACTTTCTGAGGTTTTTGAGCTCCCCTACCCTGTTTAGCCCCCCCCCTGTGTAAACTGAGCATTCGCGGTCCTTTTCCGCATTTGAAAAAAAGACAGCCCAAACGGGCGATTCTGAACAAGGGAACTTTCTGACGTCACACTCGGGGAAAAATGCTAATGCAGTTCCACCCGCCGTCTGGATGTCTACCCACCGTCTCTGGAAATCATGCCCAGAGAGTTTGGACCGCGAACGAGCTACGCAATGCGAGATGCGTTTTTTATTTGCCTGGAGACACGTGAGGGTGTTTCCAGACTCGGATGTCCTTTGTCCGAGCCTCCGAACCTCTGAAACAGCAGTGGTTTAATTTTATTTACTGTGGAAATGTGTTTATTTTTCAATGCAACGCGTCTCGTATCTTCCTTCCATAAGTGGGGCCAGAGCACAGCGCACCGCTAAACGAGGAAAGAGCGGAGAGTTTGGCCACACCCCACCCGCTGCACTGGCCTGTCTCTGTCCTCCTCTTTTGCATTCAAGCAACAACGCCCATAATAAAGTGTTTGAGAGAGATATTTTTGACTCTGACTGTGTTCATGGGGCTATCTCATGCACTGAGTGTTGATTTTGAAGAAGGATTCATTTACAGTATTAGGGAAACATAAAGGCGCCATATAAAAGCATCAAGAAGTACCATGTCATGGGATCTTTAATGTTCATATCTTGATTTACGGATAAAATAGTAACTAAAAACAGCAGGATCATGTAGAGCAGGTGAATATGAACATTATAAGATCAGAATGACAAGCCTGACAGCAGCAGTTACAGAGAGAGGGGGGACAGTTTTTCAGTAGAAAGTGAATTGGTGCCAGAATCAGTGGAGTTGAATCACATCCATTCTCATGACTGTAAGTTTGGGAAAGGCATCTGACATACAGTAACTCTTAACTGATTTTTCAAAATTTTATCTGTCTTTTTTGCACTTTCCTGCTTGGATTGATCCCACTAGGGATCACGACGGAATCGAAAGCGTAATTTGAATGGATTCAATTAGTAAATCACAATAACGACAATTCATATAATAATTTTAAGGCTACATGTCCTGTCTTATTCTGCATAAAAGCTGCTAACCCTGTAGATTACAACTGTACAAACATGTTATGAAATGTGATTCTTGTATTAGTCCGTCTCTTCAGATTTCAGTCTTTTTGTCAGTTCTTCCTAATGTGTTTAAAGATCCCATGACATGGTACTTCTTGATGCTTTTATATGGCTCCTTAATGGTTTCCTAATACTGTAAATGAATCCTTCTTCAAAATCAACACTCAGTGCATGAGAAACAGAGATAAGATGAGAAAGAGTCATAAATATCTCTCTCAAACACTTTATTCTGGGCATTGTTGCTTGAATGCAAATGAGGAGAAAAGAGCTGGGCTATAGTAGAGGGTGGGGGCATGGCCAAACTCTCCGCTGTCAGCCCTCAGCTGATCCATTTCCGTGTTTTTGCACGGGGGGAGAGATTTGAAGCATTCCATTGAAAAATAAACACATTTCCACAGAAAATAAAATTAAACCACTGCTGTTCAAAGGTCCAGAGGGTCGGGTAAAGGACTTCCGAGCCTAGAAACACTCGGACGTGCCTCCAGGCAAATAAAAAAAACGCATTTTGCATTCCCTAGCGCATTCGCAGTCCAAACTCTCTGGGCGTGATTTACAGAGACGCTGAGTACAGACAGACGGGGGTGGAACTGCATTTGCATTTCTTTTTTCGATCTGACGTCAATAAGTTTCCTTGTTCAAAATCGCCTGTTTGAGCTCCGATTTTTTGTAACGCAGAAAAGGATCGCAAATGCTCAGTTTAGACATTTCGCAACTTTTAACCATGGGGGGGGGGGCTAAACAGGGTAGGGGAGCTCACATTAACGTTCAAAAACCTCAGAAAGTGAAAATTTCATGCCATGGGACCTTTAAAGGTGCAGTGTGGTGGGGGTCCGTCACTTCTTTGTTTCTATGGATGCGTCATTGTTCTGGTAACAATGTGACATTAAACAGCTCTAGTTTACTTTTATTTAATTACAGGTGGTTTCATACTTCAAAAATATCTAGAAAAACAAGCATTCTGACTACGAGTGGGGTCGCCACTCCACAGATCTGACCTGTAACTTGGTCTGGTTTGGTCTCCATGATGCTAGAAAGGTTTAATACCACACTGTGAAACATTTCAGAAGAAGTAATAACATCTCCATGGAGAAAAGTATCTGATGGAACGAATAATACAAATACTAAAATGTAAATTCCAAATCTAACCGCAATTTTTATTGATGTTTTTCTCAAATTGTTCAACGTTAGAGCCCAGCCTTTCCCATATTATTCTCCGTCAAAATGCTGTAATCCTTGGTCACACATGAACTCCTTCTCACGCTCTTCTGTTATGTTGACGTTAGCTTTAGCCTGTTAGCTTAGCCTTGAATGCCTAGCTGTCAAATCTAGGACAAATAAAGTGAACTCAGGTTGACCTCTTCACAAACACTTAAAGAGAGTGAGAACATGAGAGAAATGAAGAAAACTACAGTATGTCAGGTTTGCATTACCAGACCACAATGAAATGCATACAATAATATAAGATCCCTCTAAAAACTCAAACAAAAGTTACTGTTTCTGCCACCTGCTTGTTTCTATGGACACATCATTGCTCTGCTTGGAATGTTCCACAGTATGACATTAAGAGAGAAGTGATTTTATTGATCTCACACTGGAGAAATTCTTCTCTGCATTTAACCCATCTTGTTATTACAGCTCTACTTCACATTTATTCAGTCGCAGGTGGTTTTGTAGCTCAAAAGAAAATAGAAAAACAGGCACCTTTAAAGGACCCATATTACACATTTTTCTGATGTATGTTCTAATGTAGTTTCCTCATCACAGACGGACCTGGAGTTGTGTTTTGTTTCATTCACACATGTTTAAGACACAAACCCTGCAGATTTAGTTCTTCTCTCAAACAGAAAACACTCTGTTCCGCCTTGTGATGTCATGTGGAAATACACTGTGTTTTGAAACCCCGTACACCTTCAGTAGATCCATTTGCATGTTTTCAGTCCTGGAATTTCCAATCTCTGCTGAACTAAAAGTAAAAAGGAGGTGTTAATTTGAAAACTACCACTACATGATGTCACAAGGTGGAACAGAGTATTTTGAGCTTTGCAGACTAATAATGAATAATAATAAAAATGACTCAAACATGTGTGAATGAAACAAAACACAACTCCAGGTCTGTTTTTGAGGAGGAAACAACATTAGAACATGACTTAAAGCTCACAGGAGTCCATTTCACGTAATAGACGACATTAAAGGGATATGCCCACAGTCCAGAGACTAAAATAAGTGGTGGAAAGCGTTTTTCTGGTGACGCAGCCATTGTCCAGGTCTGTCAGCACTGACCGCCGCGGTATCTGCAGCTACTCCGCGTTAGACTGGAGTCTAACGTCGCCAGAGAAAGATTTCGGCCAAAAGGAATTAATTTGCTCGATGCGTTTCCCAATTACTTTCTGTGTAGTGCGCATTCATATCGAGTGCAAATAAATGTACAAATCAACACGGAGAGCTTGACTTGGTCATTTTGGGTGGGAACTATTTTTCAGTGCGGAAAAAGAAAGCCAAAGCACACACCACACTGTGTAACAGGGGAACTCCCTTCCTGGTGCATTACGCAGTGTGGTGTGTGCTTCGGCTGTGTTTTTCCGCACTGAAAAATAGTTCCCACCCAAAATGACCAAGTCAAGCTCTCCGTGTTGTTTCAGAGGTCCAGAGAGTCGGGTAAAGGACTTCCGAGCCTAGAAACACTCGGACGTGCCTCCAGGCAAATAAAAAAACGCATTTCGCATTGCGTAGCTCCTTCGCAGTCCAAACTCTCTGGGCGTGATTTACAGAGACGGTATGGAAACACCGACGGGGGGGAGGGTGGAACTGCATTTTCGATGTGACGTCAAAAAGTTTCCTTGTTCAGAATCGCCCGTTTGAGCTGTGTTTTTTTCAAACGCAGAAAAGGACCGCAAATGCTCAGTTTACACATTTCGCAACTTTTAGCCATGGTGGGGGCCCTAAACAGGGTAGGGGAGCTCACATTAATGTTCAAAAACCTCAGAAAGTGAAAATTTCATGCCATGGGACCTTTAAACACTTCATTACACTGGGTTAGATAGCTTTTAACGTAATTTCGGGTCCCACAAAATATCCCTAACACTAGAGCTGTTTCAACAATAATCTAACAAAAACTGCTCTATTAGACTTTTGTGAAAGAAAAAAACAATATGAAAGACTTCACCAACATTGCTTCATAAAACCGCGCCAATCCAGGACTAAACCAGTATTAAACTAGGATTAGACTAGTCCTAACTGGATCTAAACCAGAACTAATAGGGTTGGGACAAGACAAGATTTTGACATAATTTGTAATAAATAAATTGTGCGATCTAGTTCACAATTCCCCAAAGCTTAAAATGCTCTGTTCCACCTTGTGATGTCATGTAGGTATGTTCTAGGTCTGTTTGTGATGAGGAAGCAACATTATAACATGGATCAGAAAATAGCATAATATTGGCCCTTTAAGCAAACACTTAACCAGGACTAAACTAGTACTAAACCAGAAGAGGTGGAAGGTGCACTGTGGGCCGGAGTAGATTGTTTTGAGGGCCTGATTTGGTCCCCGGGCCACAAGTTGTATAAGTCTATGAACTCATTATATAGCTTTCCAAACATATCCATCTGGTTTGCAAATGAGAGGGTTTCGTTCACCACTGATAGGAAAATGATGCATCTCTCTCCTCTAACATACCACGTTTAGCAAAGGTTAAATGATGAACTGTCTATTTATCTCATTTGTAAGTAATTAAACTCTCTATGATGCCTAAAGATAATCCTGTGTAATCCTCAGTGGTCCAGGTAGATTCCATAGTGGTCCATGGGCATATACTAGTCTATGTACATTCTGGGCAAATGTTTGTTTTTTTTCTGTTATGATTGTAAATCGCTTACTTGCCATAAATAAATAAATAAATAAAATTAAATAAAATATGTGCTCTTATACTTGTTCTGATTCAGCTCAAGATTATTCTAAAGACATTCTGACTTTGCACATTATCTGTAAATACAGGGACGTGCACAGGGATTTTGAGGGGCAGTTGCTTTGACCTGAAGAAAGGGCAACCCAACCCCCAGGTATTTAGCCTTAGACGGAGTTTACCATCTGCTTTGGGCGCGACGGGGGCAGTTACCGGCCTCACGCCGTCCACTGGCTGAGCCTCTATCACAAGGACTCAGGCCCCCGATCGACACTTCCTTACGCCACATTTCCCGCGCCCGCCCGCCCGTCAGACGGGGATTCGGCGCTGGGCTCTTCCCTCTTCGCTTGCTGCTACTGAGGGAATCCTGGTTAGTTTCTTTTCCTCCGCTTAGTAATATGCATAAATTCAGTGGGTAGTCTCGTCTGATCTGAGGTCGGATGAAGCAGGGACGCGGGGTCCCCGGACGGGCTCACAGAGCTCCGGTGACTGCCGCTCGCAAAGTGGTCCGGCTCGCGAGTGAATGAGGCTGCTTTTATTTTCAGAAAAATGTTTTGAGTGGTGATTTTTTGTTTTCATTTTCAAATCTAGGCCTACATGAAATTCTGTATCGATTGAACAATTTATTATTATTATTTTTATTTTATTTATTTTTTTACTCGGAAGGGCAACGTCCAGGAGGGCACAGGGGCAGTTTCCCGGGCAACCTGAGCAGCCTCCCTGTGCATGTCCCTGTGTAAATATGTACATAGCACCTAGCCTATGTTTCTCATAGTATATATTGTGTAAAGATTGTTTCTATTTGATTATACTTTTTTACATGCTTCTCTTTATCTTATTTATCTATTTAAATTTTTTTGTATACTCTCCATACTATCCAGTGTGGGCAGCAAAATAAGAATTTCATTGTACAGGGAAACGTGTTTGTTTACTGTGCATATGGCAATAAAAAAAAAAAAAGCTTTGAAGCTTTGAAAGCTTTCAGGGGGGCGCGCGTGACTTTCCGCTTTTTTCATGATTGGCCACTTTCATCCCTGCATCATAGAACTTATATGAGCTGGCCCTAACATCACTCTCACTTGACGACATTGACACTTTATATTTTATGTGACATCTCTATCAAAGAATACAGTTAAAGGTAAACCTTGACTTTTAAAACTAAATGTAGCCAAATAACAGGCACACTCCATGATGCAACATTTCAATGATTCAACAAATTTGCTTCAGAGATGCTGTGCAAGCCTTTTTAATTAAATCCTATTTATCAATTTCCATCAATAGGCATAAAACAATAAAAGACATTAGGTATGACATTCTGGTGTGAGGCCACTGCTGGAGGACTGCTGAGGGTCAGGCAAGGCACTGCTGGAGGACTGCTGAGGAGGGTCCAAGTGTACGCCATCTTCAGTAACTAGAACACAAACATACTATTAAATTATACAAATGCTTGGATCACAGCTGAGGCAAGCATTAGCCTGGAGAATACCTTGAATATACTCCTCACGAGAACTCGCAGGATCTTTGATGGGGTCCCTCCTTCAATTACCTCCACCAATGGGCGACCCCGGTTTAGGGTCGGTGCCAGCTCCTCTGCAGGTGAAAGATTTTGAGGGGGGCTCCCACCTCCTGTGGCTTGGTAGCTACTGTGCATTTTAAATTAAATTAAGGTACCATTTCAACAGTATTATTAATTTCACTGAATATTAATATTAATATTAGCCTACTTACCACTCTGCAAAATGTTTTATGCTTTGTCTTTACCTGCCACACAGTCCTCTTCACATTATTCCTGCTCAATGATAAGATAACACAATTTAACGTATTAGTTGGAGCAAATACTTTTACACAGTAAAAACAAATTACAACTGACAAGACTGCTCTACAAATATAATTTATGACATCAACTGTTCTCCCTGAGACTCGAACTCACATTTCCTGCATACCAGACCATAGCATATGCTCTGCGCCACAGACTTGTTTTGACACCAATGGTGAAAAACATATTTAAAAAACTCAACATTCAGCACTGTTATAGGATTTAACATCTTCTGCCGCGCCATGTCTCTCGCATTGGTTATTGCAAATGTGTTGTAGAGTTCCAAAAGCAACTTCTGTTCTGATGCACTGAAATAATCGGCCCGAATCTTCGACATGATCGCGTTTTCGACAGTCGCTTGTTCTGGGCTTCTTACGTTCCCCATGCACGTCTAAGCCAGGACAGGTTAGGCGCGGCTGAAGTTAGCGCTGCTGAGGCGCAGCTGAAATGCGTTAGTGGAACGACTTTAGGCTTTACGCTAAGTTGCCGCTACTTCAGGCGAAGCTTTACCACTTAGGCCCCGCTATGTTTAGCGACGTTCGGGGAATACGCCCCTGGTTTGTTCCTGGTTTAGTCCTGGTTTAATCCTGGTTTAGTCCTGGCTTAGACCTAGTTTAGTCCTGGCTTAGACCTGGTTTAGACCTAGTTTAGTCCAGGTTTAGTCCTGGTTTAGACCTGGTTTAGACCTGTTTTAGTCCTGGTTTAGTCCAGGTTTAGACTTGGACTAGACCTGGTTAAGTCAAGGTTTAGACCTGATTCCTGGATTAATCCTGTTTTAGCTCTGGTTTAGTCTTTATCTTTTTGTTTTTTAAAGTGGTTTGCAGAAAAGGCCTTGACAGTACCTGATCTAACAGTACCTCATCATAATAGACTAATAGTCCATTTTTGTCATGCTTTAGTTCTGGTCTAGACCTGGTTTAGTGTTGGTTTAGTTCTGGTTTAGTCGTGGATTAATCCTGTTTGAGCTCTGTCTTAATCCTAATCTGTTTTCTTTTTTAAAGTGGTTTGCAGAAAAGGCCTTGACAGTACCACGTTGGCGATACACGATCAGGAAATCTACTGCAAATCCTGCTACGGCAAGAAATATGGTCCAAAAGGCTATGGCTACGGTCAGGGTGCTGGGACACTCAACATGGACAGAGGAGAGAGACTGGGCATCAGACAGCCTGAGTGAGTACACAGACAAGTCCACATCTGTATTTATGTGTCCATCTATCATCTTAACAGTGTTTTTATTATCTTTGTAATATTGAAATCAGAATCACAGTGAGTTTTTTTGTGTTTGAAACTTTAAAGCGGGGGGGGGTATTATGTAAGATTGGCTTTTTGGAGCTTTCTATGATGTTAAAATTCCTCAAAAAACATGCCTGAAGTGCCTTTATATGCCGTCCATGCATGATGGAGTAATTTTCTCTCCCGTTTTGCTCTGGTTTAATCCTGGTCTAGCCCTGGTTTAATCCTGGTTTAGTCATATTTTTTGTTTTGGTTTCAGATTGGTTTATTCTTGGATTTAGTCCTGGTTGAGTCCTGTTTTAGGGCCCGTTTACACGAGGACGCTTACGGGTAAAAACGACAAAATATTTTATCGGAAGTGCCTTTCGTTTAGACGGTGACGGCGTTTTTGGGGCCTAAAAACGCAAAAATCTGAAACCACCCTCCAGAGTGGAAAAGTTAAATACGCTCCGCTGTAGCGTCTCCGTGTAAAGTGCCCAAGACGCAAAACTGGTCAGATCTGCTCACGTCAGTACACGTTTACGTCACATAGATGCGGCAATACAATGAGGAGGACCACCACCGGCCCCTTATCCCGGCTCCAGCGCACCGGTGGCTCCACCGGTCCTGAGAACCGGTGGAGCCGCTGGAGCCGGCCCCTTATCCCGGCTCCAGCGGCTGGAGCCGGGATAAGGGGCCGGCTCCAGCGGGTCCTGGAGCCGCTGGAGCCGGAGGGGCAGGAGCCGGCCCCTTATCCCGGCTCCAGCGGCTCCAGGACCCGCTGGAGCCGGCCCCTTATCCCGGCTCCAGCGGGTCCTGAGCACCGGTGGTGGTATTAGCGGAGGAGGACCACCGGCCCCTTACCCGGCTCCAGCGGGTCCTGAGCACCGGTGGACCACCACTACCGGCTCCAGCGGGTCCTGAGCACCGGTGGACCACCACTACCGGCTCCAGCGGGTCGTGAGCACCGGTAGTTGCGTGCCGCCGCGCCTCGCGCACGGACCGGACGGAGAAGTTGCCCCGGCTCCGGTATACTTGGTTCGAGACCCCGGGGCGGGGGAAGTCTCTTACGGGCAGCTTTGAGAAATAGTGTCTGACGATAGCCGGCCCCCGCTCGGTCCGTGGGATTAGGGGGTACGGTCGCCTGCCGTACCCCCGCGGAGGGGCTCCGTGATAAGGCCACTGGGGAGGATACGGTTCGTCTCGGTCTCACCTCCGAGGGGTCAAGCACGAGCGGCCCGCGCCGCACCGAGCTACCAGCACTCGGACCCGCAGTGCCCAGGAGCCGTCTGACGTGGGTAGAACCAGACAGGGGCCCTGAGATGGCGGGTCACGTATGCCCATCGTTCGAGCTCTTTAAGCGGGCTACATAGTCCGCTAATGTCATGCGTTAGACTTCCACACTTGTGTAAGGGGAAACCCCGCGGCTTCTCCCCGCTCATGAGGCTCTGTCACCGGCCACCGGAGAACCAGGACTCCAGCCTGTTCAAAAGTGGTGGATATTACCAGAGTTCAATTTTTCAGACTTCCACACTTGTGTAAGGGGAGCCCCCACAGCCGGTACAGTCGTGGTTAGAAATGTAACTTGACGCTGTTGTGATGGTTTTTTTTTTTGTTTTTTTTGTTTTGTTTTTTTCAGTCCAGCGCCTCCCTTCGCTGGCTTTTGCGTCCACTTTTGCGTCTTCGTATAAACGCGGATAAAAAATTGAAGACGAGACGCCACTTTTGCGTCTTCTGTTTTGATCGTCGCCGTATAAACGTAGCCTTAGTCCTCCACCAGGAAAGTGACACAGTGCACCTTGAAAGCTCACAAGAGTCAATTTTGCACAATATAGAACCTTTAATCAGGACTAAACCAGGTTCAAAACATGTCTATTCCCAGGTCAAAACCAGGTCAAAACCAGATCTAAACCAGGTCTAAACCAGGCTATATTTTGATTCTAAGTATTTGGGGATGCCCCAATTTGCCCGGGGCACGGACAGTGTATGTGAAGTGAATGAATGTCTTTGTACCAGGAGCTCGGGCCCCTGGAGTTACATAAGGGCCTCTTTCATAACAATCACCACCTGACAAACATCCAGACTGCAGTGTGACAGAGCAGGCATTTCAGTCACTCTAAACCAGGCGTTTGAATCCTGTTTGGGTCGAGTCCTGGTTTAGTCCTTGTTTAATACTCATTTAGACCTGGTTTAAGAAGGTTTAGTGCTGGTTCAGTTCTGGTTTGGTCATGGTTTAGTCATGGTATGAGCTTGGTTTAATCCTGGTTTAGTCCTGGTTGAGTCCTGGTTTAGCCTTGGTTTAGTCCTGGTTGAGCCTTGGTTTAGTCCTAGTTTAGTCCTGGTTTAGTCCTTGGTTTAGTCCTGATTTAGTCCTTGGTTTAGTCCTGGTTTAGCCGTGGTTTAGTCCTGGTTAAAGATATGTTTAGTCTTGGTTGAGTCTTAGTTTAGCTCTGGTTTAGCCCTGGCTTAGGCCTGGTTTAGCCCTGGCTTAGCCCTGGTTTAGCCCTTCTTTAGTCCTGGTTTGGCCCTGGTCCAGGCCTGGTTCAGTCCTGATTTAGACCTGCTTAGCTCTGTTTTTAGACCTGCTTAGCTCCGTTTTTATGGCAGAAATGATATCTCTAAATAACATAGAATTACTTTGACATAATTAAATTGTGACACAGTTTTTCCTAATCACTAGTAAACATATTTGGTCTGTAATTATCCTCTACAAACCCTAATTCTGAATCCTTCACCAGATACAACTATAAAACTATGATGCAACCTTCTCATGATCTCACTTCTACCCACACAAGCGCTTTATCAAATTTACAGTTTCACCACAAAGATTAATTTGAACACGTCTTAACACTTTGCTTCTGAATACATGAACTAAATCTGTTCACTAGTAGATTCCATAAATAATCTAACCACATTGTATTTTCAGTGGACAACAGGAATTTATAGTGAATAATAAATGTAGCTTTGGAAAATGAGAAATAACTGGGAACCGTAGACTGTATGGACATAGCTAACTCGTTACCCGCCACATTCTAAATAGGAAGCATATAATAGGGGCATTTCCGGCTCCACCGACTTTCTATTGAAAAACAGTTGCCTCTCTCTCTGTAACTATTGCTGTCAGACTCATTTTGGTCTTGAAATGTTTGTATTAACCGGACTCCATGGTTATTGTGTCAGCAGTGACCGGCAGTTAGTGAGATACACGCTGGTAATCCTATGCTCCTATGATGGTTGGGGGTCTTTCACCTGCTTGTTTCTATGGATATTTCATTGCTCTGCCTGGAATTTTCAGCAGTATGACATTAAACAGCTCTACTTTACATTTATTCAATTATAAGCGGTTTTATAGCTCAAAAATACCTAGAAAAACAGGCATTCTTTCTGTGAGCGGGGTCGCCTCTCCACAGATCTGACCTGTAACTTGGTCTGGTTTGGTCTCCATGAGTCCAGGGCTAACCAGGAAGAAACCCGGGACTAAACCAAAGTTAAACCAAAACTAGACCAGAGCTAAACTAGGACTAAACCAGGACTAAACCACAACTAAACCAGGAGTAAACCAGGTAGGTTAACAGAAAGGTTTAATTCCATACTGTGCAACATTCCACACAAAGCAATAAGATCTTCATGGAGAAAAGCATTTGAAGGACCCTCCCCCAGAAAAGTTACACAATGCACCTTTAATTAAAAGTATAGAGATTAATTTCATTGTTTCCCTGCAGAACTCAGTCTCACAGACCGACCACGAACCCAAACCCATCAAAATTTGCTCAGAAATTCGGAGGATCAGAAAAATGCTCTCGGTGTGGCGACTCTGTGTACGCAGCAGAGAGGATCATGGGAGCAGGGAAGGTGGGTACAACTCAATACTAACATTTTATAATCACTTATGTGAGCCGTAATCAAGCTTGAACAAAGACAAGTGCCTATGACAGGTTGGACTACACATTTTACTAAAACACTGGTGGCGGTGCCACCGTGCCATGTCAGCGGGCACAAGTCACTGACATGAGTGCCACTATGCTTGGAAACAGGAGTGCGCTTCGCGCTCTGTTGCGTGAGCTGAGACAGAGCGCTTCGCTCTGTTTGTTTGGTTTTTTTCTTTGTTCCTCCCAGCTGAGAGACATAGACATGTCCTGGGTTCTCCCCGGTAGAGGTAAGATCGGGCCTAAAAAATCCAGCCCGACCCGACTCGGCCCGCGGGTATTAAAGCCCGACCCGGCCCGAGCCCGACCAATTAACTTGATTTGCAGGCCCGAGCCCGAAGCAAACCCGAAATTTCATATTTTATTTGTGAGGGGCGTTTTTTTGAAACAAATGATCATATAGATGTTTGACGATCATCAATTTTGCTAGTACAGCTGTTTAAATGCCTGCTCAGCGTCGAGGTCAATGTTCCCCCTAATGTTTTATGTGTCTGAGCAAACACACTAACTCCCTGAGCGCTCCTTGGACTCCCCCCCCCCCCCCCCGCTACACGCGGAAAGAGCTGCGCGTGCTCGCGGCTTGCGCGTGCTCGTGGCTTACACCGGTAGAAGTTTAATACGAGACACATACTTTTGTTTCTGAATACTGGACGATTCCCCCGTATTCAGATGACCCCGCGGCTGAAAAAAGCGGAACTCTTTCATCCCTGCGCTGCATAGGTTTTCTTGTGCGCTGAGAATGTGTGAGCAGTGCGCAATTGCGCAGGCGCGGAGAGGGAACGTCGAGGTGCCAGTCTTTTTGCTCTCGTATGAAAGCAAAGCGCCACATTGACTACATTCAGCGAAGCCAACGCAAGTTTCTGTAGCATTTTCAACAATCAATTTGAAGCTTTTCCACACCTCACTCTTACCGGTGCGTGTTTGTCTTTTCAGTTCTCCTGTCTTTAGTTTATCCTTAACTTCTTGCTCCTCCATATTGGGGATACCAGGTCAAAATAGATGCGGACTTGCGGAGGGGAAGATTATTAAGAGCGGCTCCTGTTTAATAGTTAAATAGCAATTACCTTACAGCGCCTTCTCAGTTTTATCCAAATTATTTATTTTAAAACAAGTATTCCTTAGTTTAGTATCCACACATCGTTTTATTATACATTGTTATAAACATTTTTTTTTTTTTTTTTTAAGTCAGCGAGAGAGAAGCCCGGCCCGAGCCCGACCCGAAGCAATGATTGACATTTTAGGCCCGAACCCGACCCGAATTTCGGGTCGGGTCAGATCGGGCTCGGGCTCGGGCTTAAGATCTTACCTCTACTCCCCGGGGCCTCTTCCCAGTGGGACATGCCCAGAACAAATCCGTCCAGGAGGCGTCCAGGAGGTATTCGGAACAGATGCCTGAGCCACCTCAGCTGACTCCTCTCGATGTGGAGGAACAGCGGCTCTACTCTGAGCCTCTCCCATGTGACTGAGGTCCTTACCCTATCTCTAAGGGTGTGCCCAGCCACTCTGCAGAGGAAACTCATTTTGGCTGCAAGCTACCTTTTTCTGGTCAAGAACCATGGCCTCGGATTTGGAGGAGCTGATTTTCAACCCAGCTGCTTCACACTTCTGGTCCTGGTCTGATGAAGCCATCGGAACAACATTATCTGCAAATCTGGACGTGTTTAGAACAAATATTCAAAACTGAAAAAAAACTGTGACAAGGTCAAGCTTATTGTTGGTGCCAAATAATCATTAAAATACACTGTAAATATCACATACAATAAAAGAAAGTGCATGTTCTTATTGTTGACTATAATTGCATTGTATAATTTATTTCAGTAAATCAAAGACTCCATATGGAAACAGGCATTTTAGCTCTAATCTGGTGTGGAACGTTTATTTTTAGCTTAAAGTCTCTGTTCATTGTTGCTTCAAATAAAAATCTAAAAAGAAACAAAATGCCCCAGTTCTCAGTGTAGGTCAAAAGGCAGAATCCATGTGTAACATTCTACAGGGAATAGTCAGTGAATGCGGTTGGACTTTCGGCTGAGTCAGAGGCTTTTGTTTCAGATGAAAAGATGAAATTTGAACCAGGACAGATTTTTTTCCTCCTGTCCACCTGCCCCTCTGTTAAAGGTGCATTGTGTAACTTTTCTCGTGGAGGCTGCATCAGATGCTTTTCTCCATAGAAGTGTCAGTGCTTTGTCTGGAATGTTTCACAGGATGGCATTAAGCCTTTCTATCTTCATGGAGACCAAACCAGACCAAGTCAGATCTGTGTGGAGGTGACACAGAATGCCTGTTTTTCTAGGTATTTTTGAGCTATAAAACCAACTGTAACTGAATAAATGTAGTCATAGTCATAGTCATAGTTTGCTTTATTGTCGAAAACAATCATGTACATGTACACATAGTGAATTCGAAATTTCGTTTCCCCACTAACCAGGCAGGACAGTGATAGAGTGGCTAGGGGAGGGGCCGCTGCGCATGCGCGCGCCGCCGACTGGGAGATGCAGAGTAGAAAAGATGCAATAAGTACAATCAGTGACCATTTAACAACATGTAATGACAGAAAAACAATTGGAGATATAACATACGGTGATCTTTTTCGTTGGTAACAGAAGGAAGGGTGTGGGGGGATCAGATTGGAAATCAATGAAATTGATTGAACCGAGAGCAGAGATCAGACCTTAACTAAAGACATTTTCTACTCATTCATTTCTAGTGCCAGTGTCAGTGAGTGTGTGCCATGTTTATGTAGAGTCCAGATAACAAACGACATTCTGTGGCCTTGGAAGTGTTCATGCAGGGAGGCGAAGTCAAAACACAGATAACCATTGGAGCCACACAGATTTTCACAGGGAGACATAATTATCCAGAGGGATTAATTAATTTAGCATTGATGAAATACATTTTTAGAGACCCAGGTAAACAATTTAGATTGAGCTTGGGTTTTGCCAGACCCCCATCTTCATATCACCATGAAGATTCATGAGAGATCTCATTAGTTCCTCTTGGCGCACAGACTGCTGTAAGGTAGATCTGTTTAAAGTCATACTGTGGAACATTCCAGGTAGAGCAATGACATATCCATAGAAACAAGCAGGTGATGGACCCCCATCCAGAAAGTGTCAAAGTGCAACTTTGACTTAAATTTAATTTTTTTTAAAAAATAATAATGTAAAAAAAATAATGTGTATGACCAACCCAACCCATAATACAGTATCTAAGAAGAGTTCACTGGTACCGCACTGTGCAGATAAAAGTGTTTATAGCTGATAGGAAAAGTCTACAGTCAAATAAAGAGGTGATGAAGCTGATGTCTGTTCCATGTGGAGCTAATTTGCCTGGGCTTCACTTCATGGACTATAAAGTTTCAGCTTCCTGTTGCAAAACCATGATGTAATGCAGCTGGATATGTGTTTAGGAAATGCACATGTTTCATTAGATACAATTAAAATAATTCTCTGCCCCTCTCTTCTTCATCGTCTCCATATCACCCTCTCCTCTGCTCCATATCACCCTCTCCTCTGCTCCATCTGACACTCTCCTCCACTCCTCTCACCCTCTGCTGTGTTCCATCTGAGCCTCTCCTCTTTTACCATCTGACCATCTCTTCTACTCCATCTGACCTTCTCTTCTTCTCCCTCTCACCCTCTCCTCTCCTCCATCTTACCCTCTCCTCTGCTCCATCTGACCTTCTCCTCTGCTCCTCTTCTCCCTCTGACCCTCTCCTCTGCTTCATCTGCCCATCTCCTGTTCATCTGAGCCTCTCCTCTTCTACCATCTTACTATCTCTTCTAGTCCATCTGACCTTCTCTTCTTCTCCCTCTCACCCTCTCCCCTGCTCCACCTGAACTTCTCTTCTGCTCCTTCTCAAATCTTTTAGTATAATTTTTATTATTGCGATACCATGAGTGTAAACGTGCATTGCTTTACTTTTTGAACTATTTTGTTTTTTGTCTTAACCCAAATTCAGTCTTGTTTCTTTCTAGCCATGGCATAAGAACTGCTTCCGTTGTGCTAAATGTGGGAAGAGCCTGGAGTCCACCACACAGACGGAGAAGGAGGGAGAGATCTACTGCAAAGGTACAGTCCAGCTCAAGTGTGATGAGAGACAGAATCAAAACAGGGAGAATTCCGTCATATGGACAAAGTATAATTTGCTAGAAATAGAGCTATGGGATGAAACAATAACCGAAAAATCATGAAATTGTATCGTCAAACATCTCTCAATAATATCACGGGCTATCACAGTATATTGAATTTCAAGTTTCTTTGCTTAAACTCCTTGTTATGGTGCAGCAACTGCTAAAAAACAGAACTACATAGACCATGATCATTTGCTCTGTTACAGTCCAATCTACATGCTGAAATAACTGTTATTAAAGGTCCCATGGCATGAAATTTTCACTTTCTGAGGTTTTTGAACGTTAATGTGAGCTCCCCTACCCTGTTTAGGCCCCCCCCCATGGTTAACAGTTGCGAAATGTCTAAACTGAGCATTTGCGATCCTTTTCTGCTTTACAAAAAAACAGAGCTCAAACGGGCGAGTTTGAACAAGGCACCTTATTGACGTCAGATCGAAAAAAAAAATGCAAATGCAGTTCCACCCCCGTCTGTCTGTACTCAGCGTCTCTGTAAATCACGCCCAGAGAGTTTGGACTGCGAATGCGCTAGGCAATGCGAAATGCGTTTTTTTATTTGCCTGGAGGCACGTCCGAGTGTTTCTAGGCTCGGAAGTCCTTTATCTGAGCCTCTGGACCTTTGAACAGCAGTGGTTTAATTTTATTTTATGTGGAAATGTGTTTATTTTTCAATGGAATGCTTCAACTCTCTCCCCCCGTGCAAAAACAAGGAAATGGATCAGCTGTCCGCTCAGGGCTCTGAGCGGAGAGTTTGGCCACGCCCCCACCCTCTACTATTGGCCAGCTTTTTTCTCCTCATTTGCATTAAAGCAACAACATCCATTATGGAGTGTTCAGAGTCAGAAAAATTACTCTTTCTCAGCTTATCTCTGTTTCTCATGCAGTGAGTGTTGATTTTGAAGAAGGATTCATTTACAGTATTAGGGAACCATTAAGGAGCCATATAAAATCATCAAGAAGTACCATGTCATGGGATCTTTAAGCACTTTTAATAATAATAATAATAATAATACATTTTATTTATTAGGTGCCTTTCTGGACACTCAAGGTCGCCTTACAACAAGTACAATATTCATTATAGGGTGTTAAAAGTAACAGTTAAAATACAAACAGTTGAAAACAAACAGTAAAACTTTTAAACAGTAAAACTTTTAAAAGGACAGTGCAGTTATGGTTGAGGTGAATAGGCCAGTCTGAACAGATGAGTTTTGAGTTTGGTTTTGAAGTTTGGGAGTGTGTCAGTGTTGCGGAGGTCAGGAGGGAGAGAGTTCCAGAGCTGGGGAGCAGAGCGGCTGAACGCCCTGCTCCCCATAGTGACCAGACGGGCAGAGGGGACAGAGAGCTGGAGAGAGGAGGAGGAGCGCAGAGAGCGAGCAGGTGTGGAGATACGGAGGAGGTCAGAGATATGGAGGTGCAAGGTTGTGGAAGACTTTGAATGTGTGGAGTAGGATTTTGTATTGAATGCGGTGTGTGATGGGGAGCCAGTGGAGCTGTTGTAGGATGGGTGTGATGTGGTTGATGGAGGGTGTATGTGTGATAATGCGAGCGGCTGAATTCTGAACCAGTTGAAGTTTATGTAGAGTTTTTTGCGGGAGACCAAACAAAAGAGAGTTGCATTTGTGATTTTGAGAAGGGCCGATTCAGTGCAATGGAGGGGACGGAAGCCAGATTGGAAATGTTCATACAGGTTACAGCTGTGGTCAAAAGTTTACATACAGGTCCTACAGAACATAATTTCATGGCTCTCTTGAGTTTCCAGTTATTTCTACAACTCTGATTTTTCTCTGATAGACTGATTGGAACAGATACTACTTTGTCACAAAAAACATTTATGAAGTTTGGTTCTTTTATGACTTTATTATGGGTTATCAGAAAAGGTGACCAAATCTGCAGGGTCAAAAATATACATACAGCAATGCTAATATTTGTTTGTCCCTTGGCCATTTTCACTTCAATTAGGCACTTTTGGTAGCCATCCACAAGCTTCTGGTTGAATCTTTGACCACTCCTCTTGACAGAATTGGTGCAGTTCAGTTAAATTTGTTGCCTTTCTGACATGGACTTGTTTCTTCAGCATTGTCCACATGTTCTCTGTGGGGTTTAAGTCAGGACTTTGGGAAGGCCATTCTAAAACCTTAATTCTAGCCTGATTTCGCCATTTCATTACCACTTTTGATGTGTGTTTGGGGTCATTGTCCTGTTAGAACACCCAACTGCGCCCAAGACCCAACCTTTGGGGTGATGATTTTAGGTTTTCTTGAAGAATTTGAAGGTAATCCTCCTTCTTCATTATCCCATTTACTCTCTGTAAAGCACCAGTTCCATTGCCAGCAAAACAGCCCGACAGCATAATACTACCACCACTGTGTTTGACAGTAGGCATGGTGTTCTTGGGGTTAAAGACCTCACCTTTTCTCCTCCAAACATATTGCTTGGCATTGTGGCCAAACGGCTCTATTTTTGTTTCGTCTGACCACAGAACTTTCCTCCAGAAGGTCTTATCTTTGTCCATGTGATCAGCAGCAAACTTTAGTCGAGCCTTAAGGTGCCTTAAGCTTTTGGAGCAAGGGCTTCCTTCTTGCACGGCAGCCTCTCAGGCCATGGTGATGCAAAACAGGCTTGAGTGTGGACACTGACACCTGTGTTCCAGCAGCTTCTAATTCTTGGGAGATCTGCTTTTTGGTGGTTCTCGGTTGACTCTTCACCCTCCTGACCAATTTTCTCTCAGCAGCAGGTGATAGCTTGCATTTCCTTCCTGACGTTGGAAATGACAAAACAGTGCCATGGACTTTATCCTTACAAACAACATCCTTGGCACCTGCAGCTGCTTTGAAATGGCTCCAAGTGACTTTCCTTACTTGTTCAAGTCAATGATTCGCTTTTTCAAATCCGTGCTGAGCTCCTTTGACTTTCCCATTGTAGCATTTGTGTTTGTATCCCATGAGCCCTGTTTGTTTTGTTGGCCTCAGAGAAGTCACCAGCTGTACTCATTCAAAATCACTCAAGAAGTTAAGAGGTCATGCTGTGGAGCTCATTTCATTGACACAACTTTCTAAGTCACCAAAATTACTAGTTCATGTTGCTGTATGTATATTTTTGACCCAGGAGATTTGGTCACTTTTTCTGTTAACCCATAATAAAGTCATAAAAGAACCAAACTTCATGAATGTTTTTTTATGACAAAGAAGTATCTGTCCCAATCAGTCTATCAGAGAAAAATCAGAGTTGTAGAAATAACTGGAAACTCAAGAGAGCCATGACATTATGCTCTTTACAAGATGTATGTAAACTTTGGACCACAACTGTATGTGAAACTGTCTGTACTTGGAAGGTTACTAATGTGAGAAGATTAAATGTCCAAATTTATGTCCTTAATTTTACGGAAAGTTATGGTGCGTGACGGGGTGTGTTTGGAAAGAGGAAGATTTGCATTAAATGTAAGGAGCATATGATCAGAAAATGGGATGAAGTTGGCTTTACAGTCTATGGGTATTACACCTGAGCAGCAGATTAAGTCCAGTATATGTCAACAAACTGATGCAAACCAAAACTGTCCAGACAGGATGTGAAATCATTGGTGAGTGAGTTATTGGCAATGTCCAAGTGAATATTGAGGTACCCTAATAATATGACATTTGGTGAAAGTGTGGAAACGTGTTAGAAAAGCTGCAAAGTCTGTTAAAAAATCCTTGTTTGGTTTTGGAGGTTTGTAAATAGTCACAACAATAGTCGGAGTAGATCCAGAGAGCTGACATGCAGTCGCCTCAAATGACTGATAGACAGGCACAGTCACGGGCGCTACCCTCAAACTTTCACGGTAAATTACCCCCTCGACCGGTGACACTAGGTTGGGAGAGGTAAACAAACCCCGGAGGAGTAGCTTCACTGAGAGGAGCGAAATCATTTTTCCGCTGCCACGTCTCCCTCAAGCACAAAAAGTCTAACTTACGGTCCACCACAAGATCCTGGATGAGATGCCCCTTGTTGGTTAGAGAGCGGGTGTTGAGAAGACCGAAGTTGAGTGCAGTGCTGCCACTGAGAGCCGCGCTCGCTGCTCTCGGGACGCGCGCCAGGGCACGCTCAGCATGGCGACTGGTGTTTCTCTTTGGGCAGCGAGCAGTGGACCAGAACAACGGGATGGAGCTGGTGTTGTCATACTGGAAGGTCCGACATGAGCCACGATGGATGGGTCTGCGGCGAGGCACGTAGAGAATGTCCGGGTGGTGGAGAAGAGCAGTCACTGGCGCATTATGTGGATATATATGGAGCTTAAACTCGGAGGCAGAATACTGGAACAGGGCTATTGCTGGATGGTGGATAGTGGACAGGGTGAACCAGAGGAGTACCAACCACACACAGTTAATCCACATCATTGTTAAAGGGCTGCGACTTCTGCGTGGAGGTGTTGGGAGCTAGGCTGTTGCTAGGTGACGCACAACAGGTAAGCAAAAAGTAGCTCGAACACACGCGCAATCACGCCGACAGTTTATGTATTGTAGTGAGATGATAAAAGTAGTTTGTCGACCACTTATAAACCACAAATGGAGAGTCCTCAGGTGTTATTACACCGAAAATAACACAGAGTGGCAGCGGCAGCCAAAAAACGCGCCAGCATTCACCAAAACGGACCTTATAAATCTTAATTATTTGGATTATGACAAGAGAAAAGTTGCATATTCACAGTTTTGTCAGCCTCCACAAAGTATCTCAAAAATATAGTGATAACTTTTTGTTCAAAATCAAATACTTAAAGCTGCATTGTGTAACTTTTCCGGTGAACGGTCCACTTTGTCAATGGCAAAAAGAAACCTTGTAAATTGACTTTAAAACTGCATTTTGACTTTCACCCACATTTGACCCAGATCTGAGCAGACAGAAGTTAGATCTGGTGGTCTGAAAGCCTCACTGATGAGACACAGTTTAAAGCATCTGTGTTCAATAAGAAAACAAACAGCTACAGCCTGAACTGCTTAGTGCCTTATGGTCAGGAAAAGTCCACTGACCACTCCCAGTCCAGACACGCAAACTGAGAATTCACAACAAATAACTCCAGAAAATATCATCCTTACAAAGGACCAAGACTGAACCCGGTCTAAAATAGGATTTACTTCCTTATATTATGTTGAAGAAGTGACTTTATTGATCTCACACAGGAGAAATTCTTCTCTGCATTTAACCCATCCTGTTATTAGGAGCAGTGAGCTGCACATTACTGTGCCCGGGGACCATCTCCATGATCTTCTTGCTTCAGTTTGGTCAGGACCTAAGCTGGAGGATTTTACCTGGAGCATGTTTTGGGTTGATGGGGAAAACCGGAGTGCCCGGAGGAAACCCACCCAGACACAGGGAGAACATGCAAACTCCACACAGAAAGGCTTGGGCGACCGAACCCAGACCATGCATGCAAACTCCACACAGAACACACACAGAAAGGCCTGGGTGACCCGGGGATCGAACCCAGAACCTTCTTGCTGTGAAGCATGAACGCTATTCACTCAGCCACTGTGCCGCCAAAAATATTTGTTATTATCAGTAACTGTAGTAATAGTAGTAGTAAACAGATACGTTGGCATCTAGTTAGATCGACTCCCAAACAAATAGTTTTAGCAGATAATTAAGACATCTTTTAGAGGGCGATAATAAACATCGAGGCAGCTTTTGACTTTGGTTATTACCTGGACCTGTGTTTTAACCTCTAGAAGCACGAAAGTTAAATTTAAGCTAACCAACGAAAGCGCACCAGTAGGTCACAGGCTGCATGGCTACAGGTGAGTCATGCACCCACTCACCTCTACATCCAGCTGTGACACCCACTCACCTCTACATCCAGCTGTGACACCCACTCACCTCTACATCCAGCTGTGACACCCACTCACCTCTACATCCAGCTGTGACACCCACTCACCTCTACATCCAGCTGTGACACCCACTCACCTCTACATCCAGCTGTGACACCCAGTCACCTCTTCATCCAGCTGTGACAGCTGCATCACCCTCAGTCAGAGGTTGGTTGTTTTGGAACAACGCATATCCATGTGTGAAAACAGAGTAGAGAACAACCTGGATATTGTCCTGGGCAAGACTCGGGCCACCGCCAACAGCGCCCAGCTGGCTGACACGGTCCACTGCTCCGGAGATGCCCCTGAGCACCAGCCCTCACCATCCAGGGTCAGGGTCGGAGAGCTCAGAGCTGACGAAGCCTCTCGGATGAGCGGCGAAACGTTTTCGACCAAACTTTGTCCAGTTGACAAATTGAATTTCTCCTTTTATCATGGATTCTACCTGGGCGACTGAGGGACTCTTCACGCATCTTAAACCAATAATGTAAAATCTGATAAATGAATATGATAACAATAATTTTAAATAATGTATAATAAATAATGGTATTAAATGTGATAAATGAATATGATAATAAAAAACAAGGAAAGGCATAAGAATGATGCATGATCAAAAGAAAATACAGGTAAAATAAAATATTCTGAGAAAGAAAACTATATGTATATGTGGAAGCACCATGAAAACATGTACGCATAATGTTATTTTGTAATTATTATATACTCTTTGTCACCTTAAGAAAATAAAAAATAAAATTACCAAAAAATAAAACAGGACTTCTATGTACAATAAGTGACATTTTGCGGACTTCTTGCCATTCAAAAGATATAATATATTGTTAATCGGCAACTGTCCCAATTTTTAGTCCTTCTGAAACCACTGATGCATTTGCACTAATGGCACTAATGACCTTACCTCTCGTCTCCTCCACAGCCTGTTACGCCAAGAACTTCGGCCCTAAAGGATTTGGATACGGCCAAGGTGCTGGTGCTCTGGTCCACGCTCAGTGATCCCACCTTCATCAAGGCTCAGAGAAATAAATCTATATATATTTTATGTACATTCCAAACATGAATTCTCAATTGTTAAAAGTCCTATATTTCTAATAATAAACATACCTGGAATTGTTTTGTTACATCTATGCAGTAATGGAAGAAGTACTAATTTTGTTGCTTAAAAGTGCACTTTTTAGTTGGAGGATTGTTGCCTGCTTGTTTCTATGAATATGTTATTGCTCTGCCTGGAAGGTTCCACAGTATGACATTAAATTTTAAAACCATACTGGAGAAAAGCATTTGACTGACCCTCCACCAGAAAAGTTATATATGTATTTTCAGAACAATAAAAGGTAACATGGTGATCTAAATAGGTTTTGTATTAGCAATTAATACCCTGTAGAACTGCAGTAGTGTACCGCCTCTTTAATGCCTTACTTTGGAACATTCCTGCTTCATCAACACAGATTAGTTTGGGATTTTGTATAATTGTCATAATAATGTACTTTGATCAATAGCTTCTGATGGACTTGTGTAAAACTGAATGCTGTGATCAGAATAAACGAGTCCAGATGTTTCACATTTGACTCTTTTTATTAAGAAAACCATTAAAATGAACCATGCCCATATGTGTACATCTGAAGCCGAGTACAGTGACCTGGAGGTGGCAGAGGCACTGGAAATGGACTATGTGCTTTATTTTGATAGTTTTATATTATATAGTATTTATGTAGAGTGGGAGGGGCCTTCTCTGGAGTGTAAAAGGGAACACCGTTGGAATAATGATTGTAATAATTAGTGCTTGAATTGAATGATTTGAAATTTACAGCCGCGTTTGAGCTTGCGTTTTCTAATTTGGGATTTTTCTAGTAAAAATTGTGTGGCTAGTTTGCATGTAGCTGAAAGGCCAAGCTATTTCTCATAACATAAAGTCCCAATGACAGGTTAAACAACCCATTACATGTACAGTGGTACCTCACCTTACGAAAGACCCAACAAACGGAAATTTCAAGTTACGAAACGCCTTCACGTTAAATTTTGGTCTCTAGATACGAAAGAAAATTCAAGTTACGAAATCTTAAAAATTCAAATAATGCGCGCTCAGCCACACACATTATACGCTTGTCTCAGACTGGATTTAAACTTTTCTCACATTTGTCTCTCGTTTAAACACTCAAACTTTCATAGATTTTCAACAAAATGTATTAATAGTGAAGCGTGTGGGGGGAAGGGGGAGGGCGGTGTGTGTGCGCGCGGACACGTGTGATAGACCGCGCATGACCCGGCACGGGGCGCGAGCAGAGACCCGTGGTCAATCCGTGCCAGGTCTAAACCAGGTCTAAACCAGGATTAGACCACCGTGGCTCTTGCCTGCGTTCGTTCATGCGCTCAGACTGTGTGCAGTCCCGAGGGGAGTCCTCGCTGCTCGCCTCAGCCGTGACTTGAAACGAAACCAGGAAATAGACCCCCATGCGGCGGTTTAGACCTGGTTTAGACCTGGCACGGTTTGAGCACGGGTCTCTGCTCGCAGCCCCGCGCCGGGTCGTGCTGCACTATCACACACGTGTCCGCGCACACACACACCGCCCTCCCCCTTCCCCCCACGCACACAGTCGCTGCTCGCCTCAGCCTCGTGAGGTACACCGCTGCTGCTTGGTCTAGACCTGGTTTAGTCCACGTTTAGTCCTGGGTTTACAGTCTCTACGCAGAACACAATGTTACACTATAAAAAAAAAAAAAAAAACTTGGAACGGGGCCTTGGAACAAATTAGGCTTTTGTTACGCTATAAAAAAAACGGAACGAATCAGGCTTTCCATTGAAATAGCTACTCAACTTACGAAAAATTCACGTTACGAAACCACTTCTGGAACGAATTAATTTCATAAGGTGAGGTACCACTGTATTAAGATTTAGCCAAAAAAAAAGTTTCAAAGGTTTCAAATTTTACTACCTGGTTATAAATCATGGGGTTACCTAGCAACAATTTTGTAGATTAGGCCAAAACATACAATTTTTTATCAATTATTATCTGATGACTGAATATATAAAAATGGCCTTTATTTGGTTGAAATTATATTTAAAATGTCAGAAAAATTGTGTTTCTTGCATGTAACTCGTACTGAACGTTTGGATAGAATTCTCCCACTGTGATGTCATCAGTGTGGGAGTGTAAAATAGAATGCTCCACTTCCTGTCATTTTCAACATACAGTATTTTTCAACTTTGCAAACTGTTTCTTGATTGGCATAAAACTACAATTTCTATTTACAACAAGTTTTATCTTGCCATTTTAAGTAGTCATACGCTCTTTAATTAACATTATGGTTGCTAGGTAACAGTTATGGAATTACCTGCTGCCCGTGTCCAACCAGGAAGTACAATTATAAACTTAACCAAAATTAAACTAGACAAATTTTATCTGCTTGTTTACTTTTTAGCTTTTAGTTTTGTTTTGTCTAAGATCCTGTACCTCTATGAAAGTTTTGTGCTAATGTCACAAACATGGCGGATTTCCATGGTAACGGCAGTTTTTTGACGTTCCACCCCGAGCTCTATAACTGCACAGGTAGTTCCGCCAACAGTTCAAACATTATTCCATATCACGACGCCTGTGAGCATCACCAGAGTGACTAGCTTCAACTAAAACAGGAATAACTAATGCTTTGAACGTTCATAGCTAAATAAAAAGCTGTCAAATTTAAAAGTGAACCATTTCCAGTTGGCGGTTTCTATGGAGATGTCATTTCTCTGCCTACAACGTTCCACAGTATGACATTAAACAGTTCTGCCTGACATATTTTCATTTACAGGTGGGTTAATAGCTCAAAAATACCTAGAAAAACAGGCATTCTTACACAGTTCTGACCTATAACCTGGTCTGGTTTGGTCTGGTTTAATGCCATACTGTGAAATATTCCAGACAAAACAATAACATCTCTACGAAGAAAAGCATTTGACGGAGCCTCCACAGAAAAATTACACAAGTTTTCTATGTATTTTTTTGTAGGCAGTCTATGGGGGAAAAAAAAGAATGGAAAATTTCTTATTTCCAGAACCAGGGGCCACTGTTGACCTCCATATTTTAATACACAAACCTCTGTGTGTTGTTAAAACTATTGCATGATCACATTTCAGCTTTAGAAAAACAAAGACTCTGTCTGCCTTAGATTCTCTAGTGTCTTTACACTTTGTACATCCAGTGGTAGAACAAACCCAGTAATTCATGAGCTTAAAAAAGAGGAACATTTAAAGGGATACACGGACACTGTGCATCTATGAAATACGTGGAATAAGTGACATTTTCCAGTTTAGGTAATTGTCAAAATTGTACTAGTTTGGAGAAGCAGATAGAAGCAGTAAAAACGGTCAAACTCCAAATTCAAAACTCCTATTTTTTTAAGTTACAATTGCAAAGGCTATTTTTTACCCCAGATATATTGTATAAAATGTTAGACGTGCATTGTGTAACTTTTTTCGGTTAGGGGTCCGTCACCTGCTTGTTTCTCTGGATATATTTGCTCTCCCCGGAATATAACATTAAACAGCTCTACCTTATATTTATTCAATTACAGGTGGTTTTAAGTTCAAAATACCGAGAAAAACAGGAATTCTGACTGTGAGCAGGATCGCCTCTCCACAGATCTGACCTGTAATTTGGTCTGGTCTGGTCTCCATGAAGATAGAAAGGTTTAATGCCATACTGCAAAACATTTCAGACAATGATAAAGGAGAAGTTCAATTTGTCAACTGGACAAAGTTTGTTTGGTTGAAAACGTTTCGCCGCTCATCCGAGAGGCTTCGTCAGCTCTGGTTCTCATGCTGGTTAGACCCTGTTTAAATCTAGCTGCCGGGAGGAGCTACCAACCCTGAAAAAAACTCTGAAACTATCCCCACTAATCTGTCTCTTTTATTCTACGCATTCCTCTGCCGTCTAGTAGTAGCATATCTATTAGCCCTAGGAGGCGCTCACTACACTGAAATAGCTCTGTAGCTCCTAGGGCTGAATAGATATGCTAATACTAGACGCCAGAGGAATGCGCAGAACAATTTGAATTTGACAAACCCTCCACCAGAAAAGTTACACAATGCACATTTAAAGTGCCTATGACAGGTTAAACTACTAAAACACACCTAAGACTTATATTTAAGATTTAGCAAAAGATTGTATAATTCTTTTCCCACTTGGCCATTTTTGGGTTTAAAATTTTACTTCCTGGTTGGAAATTGTGACATCACACTAGGGAATTTCCTAACTTGCCTAGCAACAAAGTTATACAATGTTCTAAATCTTACCTACGTACAAAGAAATTATTCTTTAACAAAGAAAACTTGTTTATTTTGTTGAAAGTATTGGGAAAATGTGTTTCTTGCACATAAATTGCATTGAGCTTTTGGATAGAATTCTCCCAGTGTGATCTCAACAATATGAGACCGTCTAAAATAGAATAGATTTTTTTTTTTTCTTGCTTCACAAATTGCTTCTTGAATTGTGTAAAACTATCATTTATATTTACAGCAGGTATTTTCCTGCCAAATTACGTCATAATTAGAATAATAGAATATTGACATAATATTGACGCACTTTAAGGTAGAAACGAGGCAGCTGTGTAGTCTGCACTTCATTATAAAGCGTTTACCCTCCGAAAATCAGAAAGTGCATGTTAGCATGATAGTTGTTAGCATTACTGTGGCCCGGTGGGATTTTTTCGCAAATCGCAAAGGCTGCAATTTTTGAAGTACCATCATTTTCTCCACAAACAATTCTACATAAAAGCCGCTAACCCTGTAGTTTAGATATGTACAAACATGTTCTGAAATGTGAGTTTTAAATACGTGTTCAGATTTCAGTCTTTTGTCAATTCTTCTGGAGGTGTTTAAAATGTGAACTTTGAACAGAATCTTATCATTAAAACATGATAACACTAATCTTACATGACATTACTGATCTTAGTTAATCTAATCTAAAATGGCTCAGTCCCAACTCTGGATAAGTTAATGAAAGAGAACACGGTTACAACATGATTAAAGTCATTTTTTCATAATATGTCCCGTTTAATCTTTCTGCTTCTGTCTGCTGCTGCAAACAAGGAATGAAATGTAAAAAAATATATACAGTGGTACCTCACCTTACGAATGACCCAACAAACGAAAATTTCAAGTTACGAAACGTCTTCACGGTAAATTTTGGTCTCTGGATATGAAAGAAAATTCAAGTTACGAAACGCGAAATCTCAAAAAAATTCAAATAATGCGCGCTCAGCCACACACATTATACGCTTTTCTCAGACTGGATTTAAACTTTTCTCACATTTGTCTCTCGTTTAAACACTCAAACTTTCATAGATTTTCAACAAAATTATTAATAGTGAAGTGTGGGGGGAAGGGGGAGGGGGGAGAAGACTGCGCTCTGACACGTGTGTGATAGCGCACATGACCCGGCGCGGGGCTGCCAGCAGGTCTAGACCAAGGTCTAAACCTGGACTGGACCAGGACTAAACCTGGACTAAACCAGGACTAAACCAGGTGGATTAAAGCAGCGAGGAGGGGACTGCACGCAGTCTGAGCGCATGAACGAGACCCATGCAAGAGCTGCGGTGGTCTAGAGGAGCCGCGGTGGTCTGGACTAAACCAGGAGGAGCCGCGGTGGTCTAGACCACCCTTGCATGGGTCTCGTTCATGCGCGTTCATGCGCGAGGAGCGCTCCAGTCCCCTCCTCGCTGCTTTAATCCACCTGGTCTAGTCCTGGTCTAGTCCTGGTTTAGACCTGGTTTAGTCCAGGTTTAGTCCTGGTCCAGTCCAGGTTTAGACCTTGGTCTAGACCTGCTATCAGCTCCGCGCCGGGTCATGCTGCGCTATCACATGTGTCAGAGCGCAGTCCCCCCCCCCCCCCCCCCCCCCGTTAATACATTTTGTTGAAAATCTATGAAAGTTTGAGTGTTTAAACGAGAGACAAATGTGAGAAACACAGAACACAGTGTTACACTATAAAAAAAAGTTACACTATAAAAAAAACAAACTTGGATAGGGGCCTTGGAACGAATCAGGCTTTTTCCATTGAAATAGCTACTCAACTTACGAATTTTTCACGTTACGAAACCACTTCTGGAACGAATTAATTTCGTAAGGTGAGGTACCACTGTATAATAATAATAAATTAAACTATATTAAGGATTAAATGACTAATTCCCAGTTCCCTGTCCAGCCAGAACCACTCTGGATTAGTGTTGTTCTGATACCGATTTTTCAGGTATCGTATCGGCAAACACTCAGACCAAATCCCTGATCCAATAAGACTAAATTTTCCTGAAAAAGTAGAGAAGTAAAAGTGCTTAAATCTTTATACATATGACAAAATTCTTGTAGATTTCCTTTAGAGATAGCCTTTTAGAAGTTATTTCTTCTTCTTCGGCCATGTTCTACACGGGCAAGTTAACGAGACGTACCCAAACATTCTACAAGCTAGTACGGCAGCGAGTGAGGGAAAGCCGGAGCTTGTACCAAACAACGCTGTTGCTACCTCTGTTATATGGAACTGGTTTGGTTTTCTTGTGTCAGACTTAGAACAAACGAGTGCTCGCTGTAAGGTCTGTTCAAAAGCTGTTGCAGCACGACAAATTTATCCTAGTGCCGAAAGCTGTTGCACGCAGCGGAATGGGAGAAATGCAGGTCCGAACGGAGTGAAAATAACCACCATTCAGTCCCTAAAACATTTTCGAACCGTTTGCAATATGATAAGCACGGCCCACGACGGAAGGCAATCACACACGCTGTTGTATGTTTTACTAAAAACATGATATATTGTAAAAGACATGGTGCCCATATAAACTGTGGAAAAGCCCGGATTCATTAACATGGTGAAAGTTTTGGACCCGAAGTATGTGCTACCAAGCCGCAAATATTTTTCTGAAGTTGCCACAGCTGTACACAGACTGCACAATGCTGTAGGTAAGGGTCTTCAAGTGATATATATTTTAAAAACAATAGCAAACAGCTTAATTGATGCAAGGTGTAAGATAAGATAAGATAAGGTAATGTATTTGTTTTATAAAAAAACGTTTCATTATTTTGAGACATTTGTCTGTCATCTGTTATTTGTTTTTGAGTAGGGCAGAGAAAAATCGATTAAAATCGGAAATCGGATTTTGAATTTTTTTTTTAAATCTGAGATTTTATTTTTAAGCCATATCGCCCAGCTCTAGTGGTTGGTAATAATAAAATTGTGAAACGAATGCGTAATTAAGGAAAATTGTTCTGCACTCGGCCCATTCATGACGGACAAGAGACAGTAGTCACATTTTCCTTGTGTTTTGGTCATTTTTAAGCAGCTTCTCTGTATTTTACCTCAACAAATGACAATGTACACTGCCTGACAAAAGTATTGGGACTTTTCCTAATCCTAGTCTAGTCCTGGTTTAGACCCGAGTTATACCTACACTGCGATGAGTCTCCATTTTTGCAATAATATGCCTTTACACATGACGAAATTTGCTTTAATATATCAATAAATTGATTTGTCGTCATTACCAATATGTCTTGTTATCATTATGTATGAAAGTTCAGAAATACACAATCGCCCTAATACTTTTGTCAGGCAATGTATGCCTCTCCTCACTGGTCTCAAATTGGTCAAAAATAGGGAAACCAGGGACATGTCTTATATAAAACTGGAACAAATCACTGGTTTTGGATAAACATGCTGGGACAGGGGACATAGGGCTCAAAACTGGGACTGTCCCGGGTAAATAGTAATGTCTGGTCATTCTACTAAAGCTAGAGAACCCAGCACATCCAAGAACAGCGCTAACTCTGACTTTGTTTACTTTGTATAATCAGCCGTGTGCTCCAAGGATGAGCGTCTTTTTACAGGCCCCACTGTTGGTTTTATCCATGCACTGCGGTAGAAAAAGTAGAAATGCAAAAAGTGCTTAAATCCTTATACATATGTATAATATACTAATTCTTGTAGATTTTCTCTAAAAGTAGCTTTTAGTAGTCATCTTTTGCTCTTGTATTGTTACGAAATTGATTAACCTAAGGGCCTGTCCACACAACGTTTTTTGGTGGAAACGGAGAAGTTTTTATTCGTTTTGGCCTTTCGTCCACACGGCGCTGGCATTTTGGGTGGGCGAAAATGGTGTTTTTTGAAAATGG
The DNA here is from genome assembly GCA_036785185.1 of Paratrypauchen microcephalus. NCBI lineage: Eukaryota > Metazoa > Chordata > Actinopteri > Gobiiformes > Gobiidae > Paratrypauchen > Paratrypauchen microcephalus. The sequence goes on from JAVJIX010000133.1 coordinate 2,520,030, forward strand.
GTTCCAGGGTGGAGAAATCTGAGAACGCCGGGTTCGCGTTGTTGTGTGGACGAGCAAAACGCAGCTTTTGGAAAACGATGACGTCACGATGCTCGTTTGTGGAAGAGAAAGGATTTCATACTCTTTGTAGTATTGCGTTTCCAGTGGCTCTGGCCGTTTCCTGTTTACAGCGCCACATATCGGTGTGGCATATGTATTACATCGTTTTCACTCTGCGCTCCGTTTTCGTCTGGACGTGAATATTTACTGACCCGACACGTGTGTGGACGCAAATTTTTTTCAACCCGCATGAAAAAAAATCCAGGAGCATTGTCGTGTGGACGTAGCCTTACTCTACTTCTTCCCACTATTGGCCAAGTATCAGTATCCGATCAGATCCCCCAAATTGGTATCGGAAAACACTAATCTGATTCAGTGATTGAGAGGTGGATTAGCCAGTCAGAGAGAAGCTAAGATAATGCTCTGTTCCTATCAAAACAAACATGGTAAAAAAGGGAGAATCAACAAACTCTTATTTATCTCAGGTAAAAGTAGTTGTATATTTTGTTCTGAATGATATGAGAATTCCCAAGAGATGTTTCCCGCATGTGAGAGATACATGTGATACAAATGCAAAAATCCCAAGACAGAGGTTTTCCATGTTCTATGGGCCGGAATTCCGGCTCCTTCTGGATTCAAACAGAATGTAGAAGGGACTGTCTGGTCAGACAAAATTCCCAGTATCTGACAGACCCACATTTTCCAAACCATCATTCTATCCTTTTAAAAGATGAACACAGAGCCCACAAATATGAAGAACATTGACATATATTACACACAGACTGAAGCAGCAGCCCTCATAAGTCACAAGGACCACAGAATGTTACACACTGGATTGGAAATTAACTCGAAAGTGTGCGGTGTAACTCTTTAATTTGGGGTCCGTCCCCTTCTTGTTTGTATGGAGATGTCATTTACTCTGCCTGGAATGTATGACATTAAACAGCTTTACTTTATATTTATTCAATTACAGGTGGATTATATTATAGCTCAAAAATACCTAGAAAAACAGACATTTTGACTGTGAGCGGGGTCGCCTCTCCACAGATCTGACCTGCAAATTGGTTTGGTTTGCTCTCCGTGAAAATGGGAAGCTTTAATGCCATACTGTGAAATATTCCAGACGACGCAATATCACCACGGAGAAAAGCATTTGACGGACCCTCCACCAGAAAAGTTACACAATGCACCTTTTAAAAAGACAAAAAACAAACACACAATGCAAAATGTAATGGCAAATACTTGGAGAAAACATTCAGTATTTACAGTGGCTTTGCTGGGCTGCTACCAAAGGGTTCTGAGTTTAGAAAGCCCAGCGACCCCAAGCATCTCACATGCAGTGGCTCTATTAACAGCAGTGTGGACATCACTAAAACCTATTATACAGTCATAAAACCGAATAAGTCAGGTACCGTGGGGCCAGGACACATGTACGCACATACTTGGCATTCAGTTTTAACTAGAAGGGATGCATCTTATTTATGTTTTGATTTGTTTATATTGTGATTTGAATGCATTTCTTACTCTGTAAAGCACTTTGAATTAGTTTGCGTATGAATTGTGCCATACAAATAAACTTGGCCTCGCCTCAGATATGGAATGGGGTGTGCAAAAATATCAAAATATACATTGTACTAGTTTGGACGAGCAGACAGAAGCAGTCATTTCAAACCACAAATTTCAATGAAAATTACAATTACAGTTAATAAAAATTACAATTTCAAGGGCAGTTTTTATATCAATATATTGTGATACTAAATTTGGTGGTACAGTATTGTTATCGTGAGCTGCTGTTTCTATATATTGAGTATTTTTTGGTATCTTTTAGCATTATTTTGTGACCGTGCTACAATTTTTTAACTTATACTTGATTATTTTTTAAAAGTTTTTGTGGCTGTTACTTCAACTTGACATGCGTGGGCCTTGCAAATATTGATTATCCGTCATGGTAGCGAGTGAAATTTCTAACTCTTGTGAGCTTTAAGCCTTGTTATAATGTTGTGACCTCATCACAAACGGACCTGGAGTTGTGTTTTGTTTCATTCACACGTTTAGAACTCTCAAAATGCTCTGTTCCACCTTCCAGATTGTCAATTCCAGGGCTGAAATTATTAAAATGATTCTGATTTGATGAGGAAACAAACATACTAACATATATCAGAAACTAGCCTAATATGAGCTCTTTAATTCATGAATACTGGAACAGTCATGTAGCAAGCATTTACGCAAGCTTTTTGATTACTGGCTTGCAATATTTTAGCGGTTAACATGACTAATGCTAAGTTAGTTATTGTACATGAATCCAGGCCCTGGTTGAAAAGATATCTCCTAATTTTGACAAATAAATTAGGCACACCTCGACCAACAGTGACCAACAAACCCAGGAAACAGAAGAGTCACTTAGATATTATTTCTAAATTGTTCTATATACAAATCCACATTCAGTAAAGTCTCTCTCGTCGCGTTTGAAACTGGGTCTGTACAGTCAAAGCCCTCTACCTGGCTGCTTCCCGTTTTGTCCATTGAAGCAGCTCGCAGACCCTTCTTTGCTTAACAGGCAAGGAAAAAAAAAGGTTTAAAAAATGAATTCAGTGCAAGAAGAAACAAGAATTGTGGAATGAACCGCTCATGTAAACCTTTTTTAAAAATCTGATAATAAATACCAGTTTCTATCAGCGTTCTGGAGGATCAAGTTCCTTAAAAAATTGCCTAAAATGTTGTAAAAAATAAAATAAAATAAAAAATAATAATAATAAATGCATGTTTTATCTATTTATAACACTATAAATAGTTAAAATAAATACGTTATATATTGTCACATTGTTTGAAGGAGATTTTCAGTCAAATCTATGGATGAAAATGTTAATACTGCATAAAATGGACTGCGTTTTACCATTAAAATGCAAAAAAAACAAGATGGTGGGCTTGTCCTATAGCTGACACTGTATCTGTTACGTACATAAATTAGCATTGAGCTTACCAGTCTAATTTCTAATTGTTCATCACGGTGCATAAGAAAACCTTTAAACATTCCCTTATTTAAAAACATTTCCTCTGATAACAATTTTGCCATCATTTCGATACACATTACGAGGGACGTCATAAATAATATTATATAAGGGTTTAACGTCAATATATCCATTACTTTCTGTACAGTTTTATTGTACTGTATCCGCTCGTCTCTGCTCTCCTCAAAAAAACATGGCAGCAAGCACTGTCCAATCATATCCGGAGATTTGAGACGAGGACCGGTCGCAGTAGAGGTGATGTTATTTGAATGGTAAAGGGGGCAGAATTAATGTAGCACCCCCTAAAAAGCATGCGATCCTGGCTTTATCCACTCTGGGTGTGACTGACATGATGGTCCAAATCAAAAGTTGTTTCTCTCATTTGGAACGGTTGTGTTTGTGAAGGAGGGGGCAGTGGCTACACCAGCTGATAGCCCGATCCCGAGGTTTGGTCGTACTCTATTGTGTACTGAGATGTCCAGTCCACAGACACTGGCCTCAGGAGACCACAGCAGCGCAGCTCAAAGAAGTCAATCAGGTTTCTCATGCACCCGTGACTGAGGAGAAACACACAGAATGAGGTAAATGAATAAAGGCTGGGACATTATTATAGTGGAACACTAAATCTGTGTGTGTGTGTGTGTGTGTATATGTATATATATATATATATATACAGGGGGTCCTCGGGTTACGACGGTCTCGGGTTACGACGTTTCGTGGTTACGAACGCGCCCCCATTAAAAAAAATATGTATATATTACGCGTCATTCCGTCTTACGTGGTTTAGCGTGGTAAGAGATGTAAACAAACGCGAACGGCGCACGGCGCAAGAATACGCTCTGTTGTGGTTGTAGGGAGAAGAAGACAGCCTTGTGTGTGTGCCCAATGTGGGCGGAAGTACCTGATGTGGGCTCTGATCTGCTCCTATGAAAGCGGCAGTGATAACCAAGCAGCGTAGTGGTCTAATTATTGAGATGGAAAGGTTATTGGTGCTTTGATTGGAAGATCAAAGGCAAAATCCGGTTTACGACGAAATTCGGGTTACGACGCGTCTTAAGAACGGATCTACGTCGTAACCCGAGGACTCCCTGTATATATATATATATATATATATATATATATATATATATATATATATATATATATATATATATATATAAACAACACTGGTCTACAAATTTTTGGCCTCAATCTGCTTCCGAGATAAAAGTGGCTAAATCTCATTTATATTGATAAGATGAACTGAAAATCAATTGACAATTGTGCTGGTTAACTAATGTCAGACCCTCCAGGAATTTGCGATGTTGCGATTTGCAACTTCAACGCAACTTCAGCCAATCCCCGTGAATTCAAGGCGATGTTGCAATTTTGACCAATCACCACAACTTTTCCGCAATTTTTACTAATTTTGACCAATCATTGGCGACGTATTGATCGCCGACCAACTTCCTTCTGCCTTACTTCCGTGTGACAAAACGAAACTGCGGCCGTGTCCCAGTTCCCAGAGCGCACAGCTCGGAGCGCGGCCCGAAGGGGGCTCAGACTGCAGTCAAGGAGGTGCACACTTGCTCAGCCCCGACTGCAGTCCGCGGACCGCTTAACGACTGCGGTCTTCGGACCGCGTGTTAACTGCGCATGGGACAAAAAAGGAGTGGGACAGCAGTCGTCGCACCGGTGTACTGTCGAAATGTGTGACGCACATGCCCTTCGGGCCACACTCCGAGCCGCGCACTCTGGGAATTGGGACACGGCTTCTAATGGCAAAGAAACATGTCTGCGGTGCCATTTGCCCACAAAAATAACAGCAAAAGACCGAAACAGTTCCCCTCCTAGTAGTAATTTATTTTCGATGTTGGTAAGGTTGTTTTAGGACCATATCTGTGATCTCTGTGTCTTTGTATTATTCTTTGTCAGTAATAACTCAGTATTCAAAATATTACTCAATTTTAATTACAAAAAGCGAAAATCGCAACTATTTATCGCAACTTTCACCTCCTCCCGCAACAAAATCGCAACAAAAACCTTAAAAGCACCGCAACTTTCATCGCAACTTTTTGGAAAAGCTCCCGCAAATTCAGGTATTTTAGACCGCAACAATCACAAAAAATGCCCGCGAAATCCTGGGCGGTCTGTAATGCATTCAAGATATATAATGATATAATAATAATATATATTTTATATATATTGATACATGTTAAAACTTTAGACATATTAAAATGAATGTATTGGAATGTGCAGACAGGCTTCTGATAAACTACTGTTTTTGCCTTATTTTGCATAAATTTCCTATTTTGACCCAATACTATATCTTGGAAACTATAGCCAATCAGCACTTCTGACTTACTTTTTCTTTATTAGTGACCTAAACCAAGAAAAATTTCACTACTTTTGTTCCGGAAGCATTTTGCTTGTAGACCAGTGTAATGTAAGAGCTTGTGATTCAGTATATTGTGACTAAAACAGTCACAGCATTTTTCAATGATCTGTACTCACTTGAATGGACTTTCAATTGACGTGGCTGTGACTTTAAAGTGCTTGTATCTTCGAGCGTTCATTCTCTCATTGGTCGTGATTCCTAGAGCCGCGATCTGCAATCGAAAAAGTGCGTCAGAATATAAAAAGGCTATTTTATACTGGTTCAGTCCTAAACAAAGCCTTACCTGGTACAGCTGGCACATGATGAGCACGGCCACCCACATGAAGTGAAAGATGCTGTTGAGGAACATCCAGAACATCCAGGGGGAGCAGGAGGCGATCTGCGTCAGGTACAACCAGAAGCCGTCTTTGGAGTAAGTGGTGCCACAGTGGACTCTCCAGTCTGAGAGAGGACAGGATTTCATGGTTTATTATTACTTGGTTTGGTGGTAAATAGAGATCAACCTACCTAGAGTCCACAGAAAACAATGGTTGATATATGCTGATATTTTTGGGCCGATTTGATCATCACCACAAATTCTGTACTTCTCTAAATTTACTACTATTTACACAGCCCCTTGTTTACCACAAACCTGTAAGAGAGCTGTCGTCAGGTTTTGTATAATTGTCCCTTTTTACTAAAGTGTGAAAATAAAACTTTACATGTACTTTTAGGCAGCATAGCCCATGCACTATATTCATCATTTACATCAGTTCAGTGGCAATTTGTGGGAAATATGTTAAAAAGTTAAAAAAATACAATAAAATAAAAATACAGTAAATAAAATATTTCGTGTATTATTCCTTCACTCCACACTGTGGCGGTAAGATACTAATGTAGCTGCCCTGGGGCAGATTGACTGAAGCAAGGCTGCCAATCTGCACCATCAGCCTCTCCAACCTCTACCAACACTCACACACACCACACTCATAACAGGCAATGTGGCTGAAGTGTCTTGCTTAAGGACACAACAGTTTTGCCACTGGTGCCCCACAGTGGCACCTGGAATTCCCAGTGGTTTCCCATCCTAATCCTACCCAGGCCCAGCCCTGCTTAACTTCAGAGATGAGACGAGATCGGGCTTTGACCAGGAGCTTAAAATGATGGTAAAAGCTTAAATTCTGTGGAGTTGGTTTTGGACTCACAGGAGATGCAGCCGTAGATCATCCAGCAGATCATACAGAGCAGGAAAAACAGATACCCCATGAAGTAGCGATGGTTCCCACTGCCTGTAGAGGGCAATCAATATCACTTTATTTGTCCCCAAAGGGCAATTTAAGCAGTAAAATACAATAATAATAGAAAGCTCAAACAAAAATCTCAGTGTAGCTCAACAGGTAGTCATATCCACTGCTGGTGCAGCTTGAGGAGAGTAACAGCCCTCAGGACAAAGTACCATGGAAATAGAGAACGAAAACTGTACTTCGAAAGGTTATCCATGGAGTTTTATATGTTTTATGCCGTACTGTGTAACTAAAGGAAGAACATTTCCATGGAATCAAGCAGGAAGACGCCCTGCCCTGTTCAAGGCCAGGTTTGTGGAGTTGCAAGCTGTTTTTCAGTACGATAAAAACATCCAAAATGAAAAAGCAAAAAATTAGTAAAGTTAGTTTTGTCCTTTGTACCAAGGCTCTAGGTACCATAAAAATAGAAAAATGACTTTGGTACATTATATTTGACATTTAAAATTTTTAATTTTGTGCACAGAGAAAATGCACGATTGAAAAAAAAAACATGAGAATTTACTGACCGACACAGTTGCCGACCCAGGGACAGTGGTGGTCGAACTTTGCGATGCATCGATTACAAACTGCACAGTGTTTGGACCTGATGGGTTTCCGTATCTGAAGAAAAAAATAAAAGATTAGATTAGCTATATTAAAGACTGACTTTGCAGGAGACATTACACATGCTAATTCTGAATCACAACATAAAAGCCGGTATTCTAATAAAGTAATGACCAAATATACACTGAGTCAAACCAAGAAACAAAAAAAGTGTCCAAATCAGAAGGTAAAAAAGGGAGCATGAACGTGGCATGACCTGGATTAACCAACTGCTCATTAACAGGGAATTTAACTCTATTTAACTACCACCCATCACTGAAGTTGAGTCCTGAGAGAGGCCATCTTTCTTCCTCTCTTTTCTTAGATACATGCAGAAAACATCAAATATATGAAGCAAAATATATGGAATCATTTAGTTAAAAAAAAAAAAGTTAAATTACTCTACTAAATATTTTTTTACTTGTCTTAAAAACTTTTCTGGAGGAGGGTCTGTCACTTGCTTGTCTCCATAGTTCATAGTTAGCTTTATTGTCAATTCTGCCATATGTACATGACATACATGGAGACGTTATTGATTTGCCTGGAATGTTCTATGGGATGACACTACACATCTATAAATCATTTATCAATGCTTCTCCACAGATCTGACCTGTAATGTAGACCAGTGTTTCCCAACCAGGGGTACAAGTACCCCTAGGGGTAAGCGAGCACATTGCAGGGGGTACTCGGCAGTATCGCTTCCAGGTGCAGGGGGAGATTTTTTTGAATTTTTTTATTCTAATTTGAGTAAATTTGAGTTAAAGAAAAGAGAAAATGCCTGAGAATTATATTTTCAAATTAAGGAGATGAAATGAAATGATTTTCATTTAATAATCCGTTGTGTCACGCTCTACTTTTGGAGACTATAGTAACATTTCCATGGAGACAAGCAGGTGACGGCCTCTCCACCAAAAAAGTTGCATAATGTACCTTTAAAGATCCCATGACATGGTACTTCTTGATGCTTTTATATGGCGCCTTAATGGTTCCCTAATACTGTAAATGAATCCTTCAAAATCAAGACTCAGTGCATGAGAAAGCCTCATGAACACAGTCAGAGTCAAAAATATCTCTCTCAAACACTTTATTCTGGGCGTTGTTGCTTGAATGCAAATGAGGAGGACAGAGACAGGCCAGTGCAGCAGGTGGGGTGTGGCCAAACTCTCCACTCTTTCCTCTTTAGCGGTGCGCTGTGCGCTGGCCCCACTTCCGCATTTAAGCGTGGAAGAAGATATGAGACGATTTCCATTGAAAAATAAACACATTTCCACAGAAAATAAAATTAAACCACTGCTGTTTCAGAGGTTCAGAGGCTCGGATAAAGGACATCCGAGCCTGGAAACACTCTCACGTGCCTCCAGGTAAATAATAAAACGCATCTCGCATTGCGTTGCTTGTTTGCGGTCCAAACTCTCTGGCCGTGAGTTCCAAAGACAGTGGGTAAACATCCAGGCGGGGGATGGAACTGCATTTACATTTTTCCCTGAGTCCCTGATGTCAGAAATTTCCCTTGTTCAGAATCGCCCGTTTGGGCTATCTTTTTTTCAAACACGGAAAAGGATCGCAAATGCTCAGTTTACACATTTTGCAACTTTTAGCCGGGGGGGGGGGGGGGGGGGCTAAACAGTGTAGTTAGCTCCTCCCTTCAGGCAGATATAAGGCAGGGTCCACCAGAGTCAAACCAGAACTGAAGAAGCAGCTTGGATGAGACAACTTTTATCCAGTTACAGAATGATATTGTGATTTGATTGCACTGTAGATGCCCTAAACAGGGTAGGGGAGCTCACATTAACGTTCAAAAACCTCAGAAAGTGAAAATTTCATGCCATGTGACCTTTAACAAAACAAAAGGTGGCTAATTTGAAGATTTGGCAATTTTTTTTTTTAATTTATTTAGTAGAGTTATTCAAGCTTTTTACCCCCTTTGCTATACAATTCCCTAACTTTGACTCCATATATTTCATGTCTTCCATATGTATATCAAACGTAAAAGTAGTAAACAAATAGAAAATGAGAGGGTGAGTACAAACTTGACTGATATCTTTACACATTTTTTCTAGCATGTAATGGCAAGTTGACATTGTTAAGAGGTTGTATTACCAAACAGGTGCTGCAAAATATACTCAGGTCCAGACTGCCCGTTTCTGCCAATTCTACAATGGTCTGAAACAGAGGGGAAAAAATTATAACACTTATATAGAGCTTTTCAAAATACTCAGACACACATCAGAAACAAAAACAAACAGAAGAAATAAAAAGACTGTTTCGTTTTTCACTGAATCTAATGCTTCCACTAGTGTTTAAATATTCTGTCTGATTTCTGTGTAATTCCTCAGTCGTCCAGGTATGATCCATAGCAAACTCATCTCTACATCATCACAAAGCCACTAATCACTCCTTTGAGGATAGTGAGGTAAAGATCTTAGCCAGAGAAAAGAATGGGTTTGAGAGGGGAGTTAGAGAGGCTATTGTTGCAAGTAGGGGTGGCACGGTACACAAAACTTCGGTACATTTTCAGTACAGTGCAGGAAAAAAAAACATATCCAGAAAGGCTGTCCTCAAAGGCAGCTTTTTATTGTTTAAATCTCCAGCTGAGATAGCTGCAACTTAAAACATGTAAGTAAAACAAGTGAACACGCAGGCACCACATTGAGTTGTCATATATACTGATTGGTTATTGAGCTGGGTACATCAGTGAAGTTTTAACACATGGGTACCTTCACATACAAAACACACAAGTACCTAAACACTTTTTTACATTCACATAGCTCAGTGAACATGAGCTATAGGCCTGGCCTATATCACAGATAACAACATAACGCTGTTTTAAACATGCATTTTGCAGGAACAAACTGTGTACAGCTGTGTACACCTTCATTCAATTTTTCAACTGCGGGGTCTTTTTTTTAATGTATCTTTGCAATTTCGTTGAGAAAGATTTTGGGTGTATGTATGTATGTATGTATGTATGTATGTATGTATGTATGTATGTATGTATGTATGTATGTATGTATGTATGTATATATGTATATATATATATATATATATACACACATATATATACACATATATATATATATACATACACATATACATATACACACACATACATATATATATATATATATATATATATATTTAAATTGTCCACACTATGGTCTTAAACTAATCTGTTTTGCATTAATCCAACTACAGGTGTTATTTACTGCTCATAAAAGTCTTAAAAAAAACATGCATTGTTACTCTGAGTGGAGTCGCCTCTCCAAAGATCTAACCTGTAATTTGTCTTGCAAGTCTCCATACAGATTCATAAATTTAAGGTAATAATGTGGAACATATTAGGCACATTTTCATGGAGACAAGCAGGTGGTGTAAGGTTGGGGATCCATCAGCTATTGGTTTCTATGGAGATGTCATTGCTCTGTCTAGAATGTTCCACAGTATGACATTAAAGAGCTCTACCATTCATTTATTCAATATTACAGGTGGTTTTATAGCTCAAAAATACCTAGAAAAAAACGGTATTCTGACTGTGAGCAGGCTTGCCTCTCCACAGATCTGACCTGTAACTTGGTCTGGTTTGGTCTCCATGAACATTGAAAGGATTAATACCATAGTATTAAAGCAATAACATGAAGAAACATGGAGAAAAGTGTTTGACGGACCCTCCACCAGAAAAGTTACACAATGCACCTTTAACTTCAGCCAGCCTCTTTTTTTCTTGCCAAACATAACAACTAGCTCAAACATATTTCTGTAAACAAACCACAGCTGTATCTTTGAACAGAACAAAAGGTGGAAGAGGAAGGGGCTCCGCAGTGAGGACCCCTTTAAGAACCTCCAGGCCGAACAATACAGAGGGATAAATATAGCTCCATGAGATCCATGCAAACAGACAGGACAGTGTGGCTCTCCATCCGAGTGTGATAATCGAGCTGGAAATGGGACAAAGCCAAAGATGCACCACAACAGAGAGTGTAAAGGGCCCCTATTACGCCATTCTCTGATCTATGTTCTAATGTAGTTTCCTCATCACAAACAGACCTGGAGTTTTGTCTTGTTTCATTCACACCTTAAACACACAAACCCTGCAGATTTACGCTGAGTTCTTCTTCTCTCAAACATAAAACACTGTTACACCTTGTGATTTCATGTGGCAATACAAGAAGTGCGCGAATGTATTTTTAAACTCCACACACCTGCACTAGAATCATTTAGATAACTGCAGCCCTGGAATTGCCCATCATGAATGTTTGCGTTTAAAGGTGCATTGTGTAACTTTTCATCACCATCATCAGCTTCTCTCCACGGACATGTCACAATGTTTCACAGTATGGCATTATACTTATCTCTCCAGAGACAGCAGGTGATGTTATAAGGCCACAGTTACATGTCAGATCTGTGGAGCCCCTTCATAGTGAGTGCATGTTTTAAAGTCAATACTGTTAAAACCCACGTTATCGAGTTAAGATGGATAAACTTAATGCTATACCGGGACATTCCAGACACGGCAACAACATCTCCATGGAGACAAGCAGATAAATGAGCACTAAATAAGCAACAAAATTGTAGTGTGGCCATAAAAAAATACCAAAAAATATACAGTGGTACCTCACCTTACGAATGACCCAACAAACGAAAATTTCAAGTTACGAAACACCTTCACGTCAAATTTTGGTCTCTAGATACGAATGAAATTTCAAGTTAAGAAACGCGAAATCTCCAATCCAATCCAATCCAACTTTATTTATAAAGCACTTTAAAAACAACAAATCTCAAAAATTCAATTAATGCGCGCTCAGATGCACGCCCCGAAACGTAAATACACTTTATCAACACACACAGCCCACAGCTCACAGTCTCAGCCCCACGGCTCTGGAAGTCACATAGAACCAGAGCCCGCCCCGAGCGAGACCCCGCGGTCTTGCCGGCCGATAGAGCTCCTTTCTCGGCCTGTTAGCTCACAGTGTCAGCCTCCCGGCTCTGGAGGTCAGATAGAAGCAGAGCTCGCCCCGCCCCGCGGGGCTGGCAAGGAGCGCAGACACGAGCAACGCACTCATAATAACAGGTCCAGTCCAGGTTTAGTTCTGGTCTAGACCTGGTTTATTCCACGTTCTTTTAGTCCTGGTCTAGTCTCTTAGCCTGTCGGGACGCAGAACACAACTTTACACTATAAAAAAAATGTTACACTCTAAAAAAAAACTTGGAACGGATCAGGCTTTTTCCATTGAAATAGCTACTCAATTTACGAATTTTTCACGTTACGAAACCACTTCTGGAACGAATTAATTTCGTAAGGTGAGGTACCACTGTACATATATCGATATAGCCACCCACAAAAATGATAACATAAATGTTGTATTACGGTTAGGGATGGGACAAGACAAAAAATAATTTTAAAGAATTTAAAAAATAAAATAAAATAAAAGATCTGAAAAGTAGATTATGCAGAACAGGTCTGCTTTAAAAACAAACCATTTCTATAGTAGTATTTGCTTTTAATTAGACTTAAGTGAGAAGTATTTACCCTGACAGTTCTGAGGATGGCTCACAGCTCAAGGCCGAAAGATGTCAAGGTAAATACAGGTCAATTATAAGTCTGATTAAGAGAAAATAAGAAGCCAACTATTAAACTTAAAGACTTATGAACAAGTAATTGTTCTACCAATGGTCATAAAACCCTCCAAAACAATAAAAAAAAGCTAAAACCAATACATAAATAAAAAAGCTAAAGATTAAAAGTCCTATATTACTCAAAATTGACTCCTGTGTGTTAAGTCATGTTATACAATACTATTACCTCCTCAAAACAGACCTGCAGTTGTGTTTTGTTTCATTCACACATGTTTGAGTAATCCTTTATTATTAGTCTGTCTACATCTCCAGAGCTCAAAAGTATGGATTTTAAAAACAGTGAAGCACGTCCTGTTACCAAACAAAGACACAACTCCAGGTATGTTTATGATGAGGAAGCAACATTATACCATAGATCAGAAAATAGCTTAATAAAAGTATAAAATAAATTTATAAAGTAACAAAACAGTTGGAGTGGTTGAGGAAAGAAATAGGGATTTAAACAACTGTTACCTTTTTCTTCTGTTCCTCGGAGGCCTTGATGATTCCAGGATCAGACTTCCAGGATTTCCCAAAGTTGTAAAAGAGAAACACAGTGGTGATGAGGAAGGGCACGTGGACTGTGGCGAAAGGGAGCAGTGCAGAGGAGTCAAGGAAATCCACACAGATAGAACAAAACATGGACTTAAAACTATTCCACAAAACACACAGGGATTATTTTGATATTTTTCACTAAAGTATCCTCAAAGTAATGTATAAAGCAAAGTGCAATTGCATATTCAAAGACTGTTGAGAACAAGCCTCTACAATTTAGAAGGAACCTACATGTTTAAAAAAAAAAACAGATTCAGAACCAAGGTTATGGAGCGAAGCGCCGCTGTGAAAGGAGTTAATTTATGGAAAAGTCTTGACAAAGAAATCAAAGGATCAAGTACAATAATGGATACAAAAAAAATGCATAAAATCCAGTGCAATATATATGTATGAAAAAGGAAATGGAGTTGTTGCACATAAAAGTGAAGATTTCTGTTTGCAGTTGATTAATATTTAGTACATCATATTAGATCAACTTCTGCATGGAGAACACTGTACCAACCCGGAAGGTACGGTGTTCCTCCAACAATCACCCCTGGGTCACCCCTGAGCTTAAGGCCCTTCTGAACCAGAAGAAAAGGGCTTTCAACTCAGGGGACAGAAAGGAGCGAAAAAGGGTCCAGGGGGAGTTCCAGTGTAGGATCTGACAGGCCAAGAAGGACTACGGGAGGGAGATGGGGGAGCTGGCCCAGAACAACGCACGGGCGTGTGGAGTGCCAGAGGGACAGCTGATGGTGACCAACGCTGGGCGGAAGAATTAAACTGTCCCCCCTCTTCACACTAATATTGATTTGAAATGCATTCAGTCAATTTTTAGCAAAGTGTGTCTGAAAAAATCTGCTGGTCCAGATGGGTTGTCTGGTTTTTTAATCAGGAGCTGTGCGCAGGAATTGTCTGAGGCCTGGTATCCAATCTTTCAATCTTCTGTTGAAAATTGTACTGTTCCTGATCTTTGAAAAAAGTCAATTATTGTACCAATTCCAAAGACATCTTGCCAGGGCACAAACAAGGACTACAGACCTGTAGCCCTAACAAGTGTCGTGATGAAGTGCTTTGAAAAAATAATGGTAAACAGACTAAAATCGGAAGTATCTTCTCATCTTGACCCATTGCAGTTTGCGTACAGACAGGGTCTTAGCACAGCGGATGCAGTCATCAGCCTTTCGCACCTGATCTGTAAACATTTGGAATCTCCTGGGACTTATGCAAGGGTCTTATTTGCAGATTTTAGCTCTGCATTTGATACTGTACGCCCCAATCTTCTTGTAAAAAAAATATTGGACTTGGATGTAAGCCCTGCACTTGTGAAATGGTTTTATTCTCTTTTAACAGATCGATCACAACAAGTGAGGGTAAACAGTAAGCTATCCAAAGCCAAAAATATAGTACAGGCGTGCCACAGGGTGCAGCAAGTTCACCCATTTTGTTCACATTGTACACAAATGATTGTCGGAACAGTCAGCCAGGAAACAAAATCATAAAATTTTCCGATGACACAATAATTGTGAGTTTTCTTAACAAGGCAACTGTATCTCCACCTACCAGCAAGAGATAAGCTTTTTCCTGTCTTGCTGCAGTGAGCATTACGACTAAAGAGAAGGTGTTACAACTAAAGAGATGGTGTTTGATCCTCGTGCTCTGCAAACCCATGACCCTGTTGTCATTGAGGGCAGACAAATAGAGCAGGTTGCATCTTTTAAATATTTGGGTGTGTACATTGACAGTCTGTTTAAATGGGATGTACATGTTGATTTTCTTTGTTCCAAGCTGTCCCAGAGGCTCCACTTTTTAAGGAGACTGGGGCTGTTTGGTGTGAGCACAAAAATCATGACTTGTTTTTTTTATAATGCTGTTTTGGAGAGTACAGTATGGTCGCCTGGTTTGGTTCCTTAACTGTCCAGTGTAAAATCAAACTTGAGAAACTGGTAAATAAGGCCATGAAGGTGATTGGCGGGAAAGAGTTTCCTTCTCTGCGGGACATTTTTCAAGACTCTGTGCTCGCTCAGGCCAGACGGATTGTCAGGAACCCCTCTCACCTGTTGCATGGGGAATATGAAATGCTCCCATCAGGCAGACTCTATCGAGCGCATAACTTTAAGAGTAACAGATATAAACTCTCATTTGTGCCCTCTTCCGTTGCACTCTTGAACAAATTTGCACAAAAAATTAGCACTTACTTTATTTTTTATTGCACAAAAAAGGAGCACTTAGTCACTTTATATTGAATGGTGCAATAACTATTGTGCAATAACAGTTTGTGTAATGGGGCTTGTGCAATAATTATCTGTGCAATAATGGAGCTGGTGCAATAAATTGAACACTGAGGTTGTGCAGTGCACAAATGGACAATGGACATCAAAGATGGACAAATGTATCTAGCAATGAGCTGTGACTGTTTGTCTGTCTGTACTGTATGTGTGAGTGTAACTGTTTTTAAGCTGCGGGCAGTGAGCCCAAGACGAATTTCCCCTTGGGGACAATAAAGTTTATCTTATCTTTGGAGTGTGCAGGCCTCTGCTTAAGACTTTTTATGACTCTGTGGTGGCCTCTGCTCTCCTCTACGCTGTCGTCTGCTGGGCCCCGAGCAGCACAGAGCGGGACAGGAAGAGACTTAATAAGCTGGTCAGGAGGGCCAGCTCTGTCCTGGGCTGTCCTCTGTAGAGGAGGTGTCTGAGAGGAGGGTGCTGGCCAAATTCATGTCCATCATGGACAACACCTCCCACCCTCTGCAGCGGACTGTAGAGGAGCTGAGCAGCTCCTTTTGCAGCCAACTGAGGCATCACTAGAGAGCAAACACTATAGGGTGCCTAGCACCTACGGTGCTTGGCCCCTAAATAATGAGTTACTCAAACATGTGTGAATAAAATGAAACACCACTCCAGGTCTGTTTTTGAGGAGGTCAACTGAAATAGAAAATGCACACCAAAGTTCTTGTAGAGGTGAAAATGGAAGGAACAGCAATCAAGAAAGTGAAAAAACAACACACGATAGTGTGGTCCAAACCAAGAAAACTGATCTGACGAAGGCTTTTTGCCGAAACGTTTGTTATTCAGAAATAGACAAAAAGGTTTTGGATATTGGCCATCGTAGTGTCCTATGCATTTTTCCACTTTTTATTTTAGCAAGTTTTAAAGCTTAAAGCTCACAAGAGTCCATGCTGTGGAATATAGGACCCTTAAATGTAATGATGGTCCCTATACTTTAGTGAAATGTCTAGTCTAACCTCTGTATCCACTTTAAGCCAAGTTTTCAAATCACAAACCTTTGGCCAAACTCCAAACATGAGATCACATTTTGAGGTTTCTGGCTCTAACTTTAGTGATGTTGAAATGACGACAGGGCTGCTCCTGTCAGATCATGATTCGAAGTTTAGTCTCACAAATCAGGAGCTTAAGTTTGGTCTGAACGTAAACACCAGCTGTGCCTCTTGGACATGAAAGGAAGAGAGGGAGAAAGGGAGGAAGAGGGGGGACAGAGGGCGAAGGAGGGAGACAGGGAGAGGGTGAGAGGGGGAAAGAGGGGGAGAGAGAGAGAGAAAGAGCAGGGAACAGAGGGAGAGAGAGGGAGGGAGAAGGTGAGAGGGGGAAAGAGGGGGAAATGAGAGGGGGAGAGAAAGGGGGAGGGAGGGAAGATGAGAGAGAGGAAGGGAGGGGGAGGGAGAGAAAGCAAAAGAGAGATGTAGAGGGGGAGGGGGAGAGGGAGAGAGAAAGAGAAAGAGGGGGAGAGGGAGAGAGAGAGGGAAAGAGGGAGACAGAGAAAAAGAGAGGGAGCTAGAAAGATAAATAGCGATAGCAAGGGGGAGGAGATGGCAATAAACAAAGATATAGAGAGATGGAGATAAAGAGGGAGAGACAGAGGAAGAGAGTAAGACTACAAAATGCATGTACAATATATCTTATTATCTAGAACAATATTTTTTGAGTGTCCTGGAAACAATCATAAGATATTTTTGGCTTTCCAACTGAAATGTGCTAAAACAAATCTTTAAAGGGCCCCTATTATGCCATTTTCTGATCTGTTGTAATGTAATTTCCTCATAAAAAAACAGTCCTGAAGTTGTGTTTTGTTTCATTCACACGTTTAAGTAATCCTTTATAATTAATCTGTCCACATCTCCAAAGCTCAAAATGCTCTCTTTCACCTTGTGATGTCATGAAGAGGTAGTTTTGAAGTTAATAGCTACCTTTTACCTTTTCAGCGTGGAGTTTAAAACACAACAGAGCACTTCCTGTACTACCACATGACATCACAAGATGGAACAGAGTGTTTTCTGTTTGAGAGAAGAACTAAATCTGCAGGGTTTGTGTGTTAAACATGTGTGAATGAAACAAAACACAACTCCAGGTCTGTTTATGATAAGGAAACAACATTTGAACAGATCAGATAATAACATAATATGGGCCCTTTAATAATTCAAGGAGCACAATGTCCCCTGGAAATACATCTTTTACTCTTAATCAGAATTGCATGAAATCATGTCGCCATTATATTTAAGATTTTAGAAAATATTTTGGACATTTGTTTATTTTATTTATTTTTAATTCTAGTGATATTTACCAAGTAAGTAAGTAGTCCCTGCTTAGATTGTTGCTCCCGCGACCCGGCCCCGGATAAGCGGAAGAAAATGGATGGATGGATGGATGGATGTTTACCATTGTATTTCCTGGACATGGGCAGCAGAATTGACATATGTATGTAGAGATATTTCAAGATTAGCCTTAATGTCAACAAAACCTTTCTAAATTAGACTACAGTTATGATTAGGCTAATAAAAATAAACATCTTAATTTTGTTAGTTACATTTTTAAACTGCCTTACATGTGCGTAAATTGTCTCTGCATTTTAGATGTTTTTGGAGTTTTCAGTTTTGATGACATAGCGCTTTAAAATAGCTGCTTTTCAAGATTTTTCCAAGGCCAGAGTGGAGTTTGACAGTGACGCTAACAACAACTAGCATGCTAATGTGACACTTCCTGATTATCAGACAATAAAATGCTTTATAATTAGACGCAGGCAACACGCAGCAAACTTATTATTTCAAGAGCTGCTTATATTAAAAATCTGTACTGGGGTGAGAGAAATTTTGCTCAAACACACCTTTAACTCTTTGAATAAGTTAAGTTTGCACTGTGCAAATTAGAGTCCACCATCTAATTGTCTCCATGGAGATGTTACTGCTTTGCCTGGAATGTTCTACAGTATGCCAGAAACTTATCCATCTTACATTGAGTAAATTACAGGTATTTTTATTGTTAAAAATTAGCTTTAAAACATGCATTCTCACTGTCAGTGTAGTCGCCTCTTCACAGAGCCGACCTGTAACTTGGCCTTGTGGCGTCACTTGCTCGTTATTTGGGAAATAGATACGTTTAATGTCGTGCTGTTGTTTTATGCATGTTTAAATGGAAACAAGCAAGAAAAGTTGCACAGTGCACCTTTCAACTCCAGTCAGTGAAGCAATGAGGCAGAACATGAAACGCCCAGATCAAGAGGAAACTCCCCTCTCACCTCCAGCAATTAGCCACATCCACAAAAATGTCTTTCTCCAGTAACCACCATAAGACCAGCTCTGTTTATTTACTGCTTTAACTTAAGCATGGCATTTCCTCTCACATGGGCACCCGTTTCCTCTCTCACTTGGGCACCTGTACATAGACTATCAATGTGTTTTTGTCCTAAAGATCTTAAAATCCAAACCAACATGCAGTTCTACCACCTTTACGAGCTTAGGTAAGGCATTAAAACATAAAAATGCTATATACAAACTTCTGCTGCGTCAAAGCAAAAGCTGGCATGTGTTTCTATGCATTCTGGTTGGGGAACAACCCTAATGCAATGTTTTGAATGAAGGGAAACCAGTATATTTAGAATAATTTAAAAATATATACACTACTCAGAATAAGTTAGGGATATTGAGAGAGACTCAGCAGATGTCATACATACAGTTTTTACTTCACTTCAGATATTTTTGGGATAGGGAGGCAAATGTATTGGAGTGATAGACACACCTCATTTTGTGTTTTCCACATACTGGTTTCACTGTGTACATATTGGGCCTAATGCCAAAAAATACTAAAAGACAAACCTTTTCAATGTGGTATCAAATTCAACATTTTGTGGGTATAAAAAGCTGCTATTGTCAGTACGTCATTCCAAGTTCATCATTCAAACAGCCATGAACACATGACATCACTTAACGGACGAGCAGCGTCACCTGGCAATAGTGCGCCTTCAGGTCAGTAGGAGGCAATCAGATGTTGCTCGTGAACTTGGTGTGTCTCAAAGTGTCATCAGCAGACTTACATCAAGACACAGAACTACTGGCAGAGTTTGTGACAGGCCCAGGAGTGGAGCCCCACGAGTGACAGACCACAACGATGACCAGTAACTAAGGACCTACGCACTCAGACATCGTCATGCAACGGCCACAGAGCTGCAGGCCCGTTCACGAGAGGTGAGGGGGACTAGGGTTTCCAAGGGACAGTGTGTAAGATTTTTACCCGTTAATTACCGAAATTGAAGATACCCATTCAAAAATACAGTGTTTTCCAAGCCTTTTCACTTCCATCATGAAATCAAAGTATTCTTTTGGACTTGGATATAGTCACATAAAAGGGGGATTGACCCCATGTAGAGGCAGCCATTTTAACTACGAGAGCCGCAGAAGGACATTTGGGCTCCGCCTTCGCCTTCGGCAAGGCTCGTGGTTTTGGGTAAATGACGACAAGCATGTTGCCGGATCACACGTCGTAATGGATCTAACACGTGTTTTGGACTAAACTGTTTTACTGGATTTTATTCGCTGGATCCTTACGGACAGATTGAGACCAAGCTTATGGTGAAATACTGAGTTTGACCTGTCCAGAGCCTTCAAAGGTAAGCTAAGTAACAAACCTTGTTTTGTTCTTTTCCGTATAAAAGCCCCATGTGCTCGGGGACGGATTGTTGTGCTGGGAAATGAATTGCATAGTCAAAAAGAGGAGACTGTAAGGTTTCATTTGATGTGTAGATTGTCATGGTACACGATCGGGAATGTGTGCTTTCATGCAAAAAGAAAAAAAAAAACAGTGAACGGGACCGGACCTTTAACATTGAAAAACATGATCTGATATTTTGTGTTTAGTGCAGGCTCGAAACCTTTTGTTGTGTGTTTATGTATTGTTAAAGTAACTGCTTTTGGATGGCGCTTATTGCGATGGCGATAAGTTGAGATCAAGGTTCTATTGTCTGTTACGGGTCAGTAAGAGACTAGAGCTGTGTCTGAATGTCCACTCACGCCATTTTAGGGGTGTCTGAATGTCCACACTATTCCCTACGTAGGACACTATTTAGAACTCATGCCATTTTAAAGGTGTCCTCAAAATTTCCCCCAATGCATCGTGAAAAGTAGTGGGCATCGGTGATCACTAGATCGATCAGTTTAGACCACAATGAAATAGGAGAGCCAGGAAAACAATGGTGTACAACGACAGGTGTTTAACTGGACACAACCCGACTGCGTGAAGCAGATAAAAGAAGAAGAAGCAACTTTATTGATCTCACACAGGAGAAATTCTTCTCTGCATTTAACCCATCCTGTTATTAGGAGCAGTGGGCAGCACATTACTGCGCCCGGGGACCATCTCCATGATCTTCTTGCTTCGGTTTGGTCAGGACCTAAGCTGGAGGATTTTACCTATGGTGCATGTTTTGGGTTTATGGCTCTGACCCAGATTCTGAATAAAACACGGCTAAATAAACCGTTACAGCTGCTTACCTTAGCTCCAGCTGTTAAAAGAGTGATAATTTCCACATTTCAGACAAAAAGTAAATAATCCAGTCCGTTTGTCTGAGAATCCAGCATGACAAAAACTCGTATGATCATTATTAGTCCATAAATACTTGTGGACTAAAACAAACAACCTATTAAAATAAATTACAGTTAAGACTACTTGACCGGGACCTCCAATGTGCACTGGGGCGGTTTGCAGCCGAGTGTGAAGCGGCTGGGATGAGGATCAGCTCTTCCAAATCTGAGGCCATGGTTCTCGACCGGAAAAAGGTGGCTTGCCCTCTCCGGGTGGGTGGGGATTCCTTGCCTCAAGTAGAGAAGTTCAAGTATCTCGGGGTCTTGTTCACGAGTGAGGGGAGGATGGAGCATGAGATTGACAGGCGGATCGGTGCAGCGTCGGCAGTGATGTGGTTGTTGTACCGGACCGTTGATGAAGAGGGAGCTGAGCCAAAAGGCGAAGCTCTCAATTTACCGGTCAATCTACGTTCCTACCCTCACCTATGGTCATGAGCTCTGGGTAATGACCAAAAGGACGAGATCGCAGATACAAGCGACCGAAATTAGTTTCCTCCGCAGAGTGGCTGGGCGCACCCTTAGAGATAGGAAGATAGGGTGAGGAGCTCAGTCACACGGGAGGAACTCGGAGTAGAGCTGCTGCTTCTCCACGTTGAGAGGAGCCAGCTGAGGTGGCTCGGGCATCTGTTCCGAATGTCTCCTGGTCGCCTCCCTCGGGAGGTGTTCCGGGCATGTCCCACCGGAAGGAGGCCCCGGGGAAGACCCAGGACCCGCTGGAGGGACTATGTCTCCCGGTTGGCCTGGGAACACCTTGGGGTCCCCCCTGGAGGAGCTGGAGGAAGTGTCCGGGGTGAACGAAGTCTGGGAGTCCTTGCTTAGACTGTTACCCCCGCGACCCGGCCCCGGATAAGCGGAAGAAAATGGATGGATGGACTACTTGACCGTTTTTAAATGTAGAACAGTTTGTGGCATTGTTTTAATGCCTTAAAATTAGCATTAACTTTAGCACTGAGACACAAAACTACCTTTCTAAAAGCAGAGGTGTCGTCTGCGGAAGTATTGATTTTATTTGTGTACTTTTTAACATGTTGTCAGTGATCTCCACCCACAGCTCCATGTCTACTACCTTATCTTTAAATATTTATTCATTTTGGGATGACTCAGCAAAAACCTGAAAGGTAAAACTGGACAGGAAGTGAGGTTGAGAGCATAGATACTTTTGACGTGGGTTATAACAAGAACAACGCCGGGGTGTTTCTTCATACCAGCACACTACAAATCTGCTTTTCTATTACTGACTAATGACTGTTTGATTTTCTAACTGTGGTAAAATCCACAATTTAGTTAATTTTCGTGAGGCGACTGCTGTTTGTGTGATTTTGGGCTGTACAAAAATACAGTGAATTATAAATCATGTACAGCACCTTTACACACTGCAGAGCTGATATTGGTCCATTTTAAAGGATATCATTCCAGAGCCAGTAGAACCAGGTGCAGTACATCCAGAACTTCGTGGCCAGATAGATCCCCAAGGGCAAAGCGCTGTGCATGGAGTGGTCAAAGAAGGCTCTGAGGAGAGACAGGCTAGTTAGCTGGAATTTAAATACTGCACTGTTATTATAAAGACAAAATATAGAGGTAGGCAAAAAAATTGACAAAGATCTTGATTTACTCGTTAAGAAAAAACAGATAAGATTATGGTCTTGGCTGAGATTAAAGGTCCCATGACATGGTACTTCTTGATGCTTTTATATAAGATAAGATAATCCTTTATTTGTCCCACAATGGGGAAATTGCAGTGTCACAACGTAAGTTTCAGAAACAGTTGGAAAAAAAGAGCATGCATCAAAAATTAAGATAAATAATAATAAGTATGTACAATCAACTAAAAAAACACAACACTGTAAGGTTAAAGGCACAGGAACGCTGCACAATAAATGTCTTTGATTCTGAGCAGTGAACAAACAGCAGTGACTCCAGTTCAGTAATATATAATATCACTACAATATAGTGACTCAGATGATTGTGTACAGTGCAGTGATGGACAGTGGTTGTTACACAAATAAGTAGCAGGTAAAGTGACTTTAAATAATATTGCACATGTAATTATTACTATGGAGATGAACATGACTAGCATTGATGTCTATGGTGCCTTAATGGTTCCCTAATACTGTAAATGAATCCTTCAAAATCAACACTCAGTGCATGAGAAAGACACATGGACACAGTCAGAGTCATAATCTCTCTGTCTGAACGACTCATTCTGGGCCTTGTTGCTTGAATGCAAATGAGAAGGACACAGATAGGTTAGAGGAGCGGGTGGGGGGGGGGCCCCACCCGCTCCTCTGCACCGCTGGAGCGCTGCTTTGTGCGCTGCTTTGTGCGCTGGCTCCCATTTCTGCGTTTGAAGCACGGAGGGAGAAAGAAGAGGAATTTCAATGGAAAAAAACACTATTTCCACAGAAAATAAAATTAAACCACTGCTGTTTCAGAGGTTCAGAGGGTCGGGTAAAGGACTTCCGAGCCTAGAAACACTCGCACGTGCCTCCAAGCAAATTAAAAAAACGCATTTCGCATTGCCTAGCTCCTTCGCGGTCCAAACTCTCTGGGCGTGATTTCCAGAGACAGGGGGTGGAGATCCAGACGGTGGTGGAACTGCATTTGCATTTCTTTTTTCGATGTTACGTAACAAAGGTGCCTTGTTCAGAATCGCCCGTTTAAGCTGTTTTTTTTTTCAAACACAGAAAAGGATAGCAAATGCTCAGTTTAGACATTTCGCAACTTTTAGCCATTGGGGGGGCCTAAACAGGGTAGGGAAGCTCACATTAACGTTCAAAAACCTCAGAAAGTGAAGATTTCATGCCATGGGACCTTTAAGGGAACACTCACCCACCATGCATTTGAACCATGGTGGGCTCAAGCATGATTGCTATGGGTTCTATGGCCCACACTCAAACCTGCACAACCGAACTGGGCCACGGCCTGATGATGTCATCACACACCGCTTTTTGTTTATATGTCACGCAGCAGAGCTATTTCATGCCGCAGGACTTATTTTCTCTGCCAAAGCGATAGCTCTGCTCTTTGTTTATATGTCGCACAGCAGAGCTATTGCTTCGGCAGAGAAACTAATTCCCCCGGCATTAAATATCTATTAAATAGTGAGACAGATATGAGTCCTGCTGCGATATGGACTCGTCCATGAGAGATAATAGTGTGGAGGAGTGAAGACCGTCCACAGTCCTTACTGAAGGCAAGTGTGGATTCACCGTGTTTTAGAGCAGAGTTTATTCACTGTGGTTTGTGGGAGGAGCATTCCACAGAATCTTATAGTTAACTGTTAAGGAGGGTTTGAATAGGGCCTGGGAGAGATTGCTAGATTACTCAAACATGCATGGATGACATGTAAAACAACTTTCACATACCTTCAAAACAAAAACAAAAAATATTTCTTGTAGACAACAGCATTTCCCCCATTTACTTAAAGGTGCACTGTGTAACTTTTCTGGGTCCGTCAAATGCTTTTCTCCTTGGAAGAGGTTATTGCTTTGTCTGGAATGTTTCACAGTATGGTATTAAACCTTTCAATCATCACAGGACCAAACCAGACCAAGATACAGGTCAGATCTGTGGAGAGGCGACCCCACTCACAGTCAGAATGCCTGTTTTTCTAGGTATTTTTTAGTTATAAAAACCTGGTAATTGAATGTACGGTAGACCTATTTTATGTTATACTGTGGAACATTCCAGACAGAGCAATGACATGTCCACAGAAACAAGCGGATGACTGACTCCCAACTGAAAATTACCACAGTGCACCTTTAAATCCAAATGTAAATCATCATAAAGGACTCTTACTTGGAGAGGAATTGCACGGCAATCCAGACCCCGGCGTACATGATCCCTTTGATTAACCAAGAGTCAATATCGAGGTCTGCGATGAACCCAACCAACCAAATGACCACGAAAGGCGTCCCCAGCATCACCTTCTGCCTGATGTCCTGCACAAAACACCCATACACTGTCAAATATGAGAATAAATCATATAAACATGACAAAAAACATGAGGTAGGGTTGTTAAAAGTATCGAAAATCAGATACTTATCGTTACTAAAACTATACACTAATTTTTCGCTGGTAGCGATACTAAAAAAAGTGGTGAAAACAATACAGAAAAATATGATGCATAGCAGATTAAGTTAAAGGTGCACAATGTAACTTTTTTTCAAGTGCGGGTCAATCACCTGTTTGTGTCCAGGGAGATGTTATCGTTTTGCCTGAAATGTTACAAAGTATGGCCTTAAGCTCATTTAAACTCATTACTTATTTATTCAATTACAGGTTTTATTGCATTGTGCACCTTGAATTCTAACTTGATTTGAATTCAGAATCTTAACGTTGACTTGAGTATTTTTATTGCTTGAATTGATCCTTTGCAAAGACATCATGCTGGGGGATGGTTTGGTGGAATGTTCCAATTTCTATTTCTATAAAATGAATAAAAAAAACCTTTAAAATGTTTTCCGCCACAGTGGGTTTGATAAACATTCACCTACATGTTTTAAAGGGGAGCTACTTACACTAAAGTGTAAAGCTGTGCAATCTATGGTTTTAGCTGCACTACAGATGTTTAAATTTACCTTTAAAATCTGAAACCACTTCAGTAAAGCAGGAAAAATAAAGCAGAAACAGTTATTAAAAAACTTAAAAATGTTTCTACACTTTTCAATTTCTGTTTTTTTAATAGGAAAATAATACATAAATAAACAAGAAGGGTAGGGGCAATTCTTACAAATGATAGCCGCCAGTTTGTTAGTGATTGCATATGCAAACTAAAATGACCTGAGAGCATTTCAGACCTGGTTTAAGACCTGGTTTCAGATCTGGTTTAGTCCTGGTTTAGTCCTTCAGTCGTTGGTTTGGTTCTGGTTCAGTCTTGGTTCGGTCCTGGTTCAGTCCCAATTCAGCCCCGGGTTTAGCCCATGTTATATTACCACATTTTAAGTTAAACCATTTCCACATATCAATCAGTAACATCTCTTCAATTTGCATTTTTGGCTCTGTGGATTTTCAAGAACAAAAAGCTGTGATTTTCCTCCTCCTCTGTCATTACCTCACACTCCCCACAAAGAGGCTGATTAGACTTTACACAGGTGCAGACTGGTCTAAACTGGGCCGTACCATGTCATTCTTGAGTTGTTTCAAATACTCAAAAGCCCGGCGAGCATATTAAGTTTAGTCCTGGTCCAGTCCTGCAGGCTCAGACAGAGCTGTACCTTGTCACTCTTGAGTCGTTTCAAATAGGATGGACTGTCGTAGCCTTTGGCCTGGCGGGCTTCCTGTAGGTGGTTTATCATCCACACATTCTTCCTCTGTTTGGCCAGGTCCAGTGGAGTCTCCCCCTGGAACAAATAGGTACTGCACTAAATACGCACATTCAAACGTATCAAATGTATAATGGGAAACTGTTTTTCTCCATACAATTCTAAAGGGCCCATATTACACCGTTTTCTGATATCTGTTCTAATGTTGTTTCCTCATCAAAAACAGACCTGAAGTTGTGTTGTATTTCAGTCATACATGTTTAACACACAAACCCTGCAGATTTAGGCTGAGTTCAAACAGAAAACACTCACATTTACTAAAATAATTTGAATGATTTCAGCCCTGGAAATCCCCCATCTCTACTGAAGTAAAGGTAAAAGGATAACTACTGTTTCATGACATCACAAGGTGGAACAGATTATTTTGAGCTTTGGAGATGTAAGCAGACATAATGTGTGAATGAAACAAAACAGGTATGTGTTTGATGAGGTGATAAGATAAGATTTTATTGATCTCATGCAGGAGAAATTTACTTGTAATAAAATAACATGGCCAAGAGTCAATTTTGCATAATACAGGACATTTAACGTTAGGATGTACTGCTCTCTTACAGTTTTAAAAAGGTTCTACAATCACATCTGATCCTGTGTCTCCAGAGCCTTAACCTACAGATAGACACACATCCTGCATTTAAATCATTCACAGTATATGGACACACCATGTGTCATGTGAAGCTCAGAACCTCCAGAATTTCCTCCCTGAGCTGCAGAGGATGCACTAGCACCGAGTCATGACTAGCTGCAGGTGCTGGGGTTTAGGTAGTGACTGTTCAGAGCAGAGAGAGCCCTTTTAGGTTTAAAACAACTGTATTTCAGCATTCAAACTTGCAACACAAACGAAAGACTCATGTGAGGCTTATTCTGCTTTCTGATTGGATAATTGTATTGAATAAAAAAACAAATTATAATAAACAACTGGACCAACATGTCTAATGTTTTTGTCACTAAGAATAAATCAGCATTACAACTGTTATCAGTAAAAGCTGTATTTGATTTGGACATGTTTACCTCATATCTGGGGACATAGGCAATGTATATATTCTATTCTTTACTGCAATTAATATTTTAGTAACATTCTTATTTTGTAAATTTGATACATGGCTGTTTAGACCTGGTTTACACTGCGTTCTAAATGATTATGCAAATTGTGTTTAAGTGTCATAAAGGTCAAATGTTTAGTTTTCCAGTGAAAATCCTGGATCGTCCTGTGTCTCAGTGAAATCGTCACACACCTGTGCCAATGAGTTTGCCTGGTGCATCCAATTAAAGGAAAAACGACTTCAGCAGGACGTTCCACATTATTAAGCAGAGCAACATTTTCAAGCAATATAGGAAAGAAGGATCTCTAGTGGCGAAAAGCATGAAATAGTTAAATACCTTGGACAAGGTATGAAAACCTTAGATATATAAAAAAAAAAACGTGTGTTCATCGAACTATTAAAGAGATTTGTAGCCGATTCAGAGCACATACAGATTCACGCAGATAAAAGGCACAATGAGGTAGGTTTCTGCCATACAAATACATTGAATTAAGAGAGCAGCTGCTAAAATGCCATTACAAAGCAGCAAACAGGTATTTGAAGCTGCAAGTGCCTCTGGAGTCCCACAAGGGTTTCAGAAGTGGAGATAGAGACCTCTACAAGGATGCCAAGTACAGGTTTAGCAGAGAAGTGGGCACTGCTAGACGCCAGTTCTCGGAGAATATGCAGCAGCAGATCTCAGAGGACGACTCGGCTTCTGTGTGGAGGAGTTTTTATAAAAATGACGAACTACAAACCTAAAACTCCACACTCCACCGATGATCTGCCCCTAGCCAACAGTCTAAACGACTTCTGTCGTTTTGATGAGCCATCAAGCAGCTCTCACACCTCCAACCGTCCCAACAATAGAGACTACCTGGACACTTATCCCCCCACCGCCCTCGCTTCCCCCTCACCAGAGCCATCTCCACCCTTTCACATTCCTGAGGCAGATGTGAAGAAGCAGTTCAGAAGGATGAATGCCCGGAAGGCATCTGGCCCAGACGGTGTCTCCCCTGCCACCCTGACACACTGCGCTAACAAGCTGGCCCCGGTGTTTACGGGCATCTTCAACTCTTCACTGCAGGCTTGTCATGTGCCTGCCTGCTTCAAAACCTCCACCATTGTTCCTGTCCCCAAAAAGCCAAGGATCACTGGACTTAATGACTACAGACCTGTGGCTCTGACATCTGTGGTCATGAAGTCATTGGAGCGCCTGGTTCTGCCCCAAGTCCCTCACGGCCCCCCTCCTAGACCCCCTGCAGTTCGCCTACAGAGCCAACAGATCTGTAGATGATGTCATCAACATGGCTCTACACTTCACCATCACCAGGACCACCATCACCCAGGACCTCAAATGGGAGCCCACCATCACCTCCGTCATAAAGAAGGCCCAGCAGAGGATGTACTTCCTGAGGCAGCTGAAGAGATTCAACCTGCCAGCACGGACAATGGTGCAGTTCTACATTGCCATCATTGAGTCCATCCTCACCTCCTCCATCACTGTGTGGTATGCTGGAGCCACAACCACAGACAAACAGAGACTGCAACATGTTGTGCGCTCTACTGAGAAGGTGATTGGTTGCAGCCTTCCATCTCTTCAGGACCTGTACACCTCCAGGACACGGACACGTGCAGGTCAGATTGCCTCCGATCCTTCTCACCCTGGTCATGGACTTTTTGACCTGCTCCCGTCAGGCAGGAGGCTACGGTCCATTCGGACCAGATCCTCTCGCCATAAAACTGCTTCTTCCCCTCTGCTGTTGGACTCTTGAACAATAATAACACTAGGACTGTTCCCACCCCCCACTCTGTGTCAGTCACATGACCCCAACCCACCCCGCTCTGTGTCAGTCACATGATCCCGTGCTGGATTTTTTGCACCTGATCATTACCTGCACCTGCATATCGTTACCGTTATATTCTTATATTGTTGTAAATTTGTTAATTTAAGTTTTCTACTTTATTTTATTTTATTTTATTCCGCTCCAAGTCCCGAAGCAATTTCCTAATGTTGTGAACATGTTCAAACATATGGCAATAAAACCTTTCTGATTCTGAACATCAAGGTGTAAGATCCTCCAGAGGCTTGCAGTTATGCATAAACCTTCTATTCAGCCACCCTTAAACAAACCTCACAAGCAAAAAACGGCTCCAGCGGGCCCAGAAATACATGAAGACTCATTTTCAAACAGTCTTGTTCACTGATGAGTACCGTGCAACCCTGAATGGTCCAGATGGATAGAGTGGTGGATGGTTGGTGGACGGCCACCATGTCCCAACAAGGCTGCGACGTCAGCAAGGAGGTGGCAGAGTCATATTTTGGAACGGAATCATGGGGAGAGAGCTGGTCAGAACCTTTAGGGTCCCTGAAGGTGTGAAAATGACCTCTTTAAAGTATGTGGAGTTTCTGACTGACCACTTTCTTCTATGGTAGAAAAAGAACCGTGCTTTCTGCAGCAAAATCATTTTCATGCATGACAATGCACAATCTCATGTTGCAAGGAATACCTCTGCATCATTGGCTGCTATGGGCATAAAATAAGAGAAACTCATGGTTTGGTGGCCCCATCCTCCCTGGACCTCAACCCTATTGAGAACCTTTGGAGCTCCTCAAGCGAAAGATCTATGAGAGCAGGAGGCAGTTCATTATTAGGTCATCATTAGGTTTGTTCAATAACATTTGAATTATACTCAAATACTTGTATTATATATAAGCCTATTGTACTTTTTGCTATGTGTATATGTTCTGTCATTATGTTTTATTTTCATGTTTAATTTAAGATCTTTAATGTGCACTGTGGGCCTAGGGAGCACTGCAATTTCAAATCTTGTGTGTGCAACCTGTACATATGGTTTTTGACAATAAAGCTAACTTTGACTTTGACTTTAAAGGTTGATGACTTGAAAATTATGATGACATTTATGTTGACAATTTGGCAAAATCAGAGAAAAATATAATTTGCATAATAATTTGGAATGCAGTGTAGACCTGGTTTAAACCTGGTCCTTGGTTTTCTAATTTTGATACATTGCTGCTTAGTCTTGGTTTAGCTCTGGTTTATTCCTGGTTTAGACTTGGTTTAGTATTGGTTTAGAGTAGTTCAGACCTAGCTTAGACCTGGTTCGGCCCTTGGGTCGGTCCTTGGTTTTGTAATTTTAACACATTGCTCACTTTTTAGGTCATATTTATGAAATTACCATGTTAATAATTGTAAATGTGTAATCTGGAGAAAAAGTAAAGAAGAGTAAATAAACAGAAGATAAATAACTGAATGTACCTTGATGTTCTGTGCGTCGACGTTAGCGTTTGCATCCAGTAGGAGGCTGATCACAGTCGTGTTTCCTGCTAAAACCGCCCAGTGCAGAGCCGTGTTTTTATGATATTTGTCTCCCAGATTCACAGAGACGTTAAAGGTGAGCAGCAGTCGCGTTGGGTCCACACTGAAGGAAATCAATGGATTATTCACCTTATTCTGCCCCGTTCACTTTTGTCTCTAAATCCTTGGAACTGCGCTTTCTTGTGGTGGCAACTCTGGTTAAACAAGGATCCCATTCATTTAATTTCAATGGTGAATTTGAGAAATGGTTGGTTGGGGGTCTGTTTGTTTCTATGGATATGTCACTGCTCTGCCTGAAAGGTTCCACAGTATGACATTAAATAACTCTACCTTACAAGCATTCAATCACAGTTGGTTTTATAGCTCAAAAATATCTAGAAAAACAGGCATTCTGACTATGAGCGCAGTTGCCTCTCCACAGATCTGACCTGTAACTTGGTCTAGTTTGGTCTCCATGAAGATAGAAAGGTTTAATGCCATACTGTGAAACATTCCAGACAAAGTAAAAACATCTCCATGGAGAAAATCATTTGAAGCACCCTCCATCAGAAAAGTTACAAAATACACTTTTAAAGATGGCATAAAGCCGGTTTATTTGTGTTAAATGTTAAAGTACACGAAAAAAAAATAAAAAATAAAAATCACATTTCTTCTCTGAGACACTAAAACAGCTTTGTACTCTGGATAGAACTTTTTGTTGTGAAGATTAGCATATGCAAAATTACCCAACATATCCAAAATTAGTCCATTATTTGCTTTGTTGCTGTGGCCAATACGGATATTTAGCTTTTAAAATCAGAGCAAGGCCCACAGATTGAGCTTAAAGGTACACTGTGTAACATTTGTAGTAGGGGGTCTGCCACCTGCTCACCTCCATGGAGCTGTTACAGCTTTGCCTGGAATGTTCCACAGTTCCACCAGGCCATGCTACTGGTCCTATCTGTGGAGATGTTACCCTCCTTACAGTATGAACATATGCATTTCATTGAACTTATGCGGCACAATCAATTAAAACTGTAACCTGTAATTATATTAAATGTAAGATTTAGTTTATTCGCATACTATGAACATTCAAGGCAAAGAGGTGTCATCTCCATGGTGACGAGCAACCACCAAGTTACAAAGTGCTCTATGTTATGTTTAAAGAGCTCACATTAAATTTCAAAGCAAAATGAAAAAATATATTTGAGATATAAAATTATTTGTCATACAACTCGATTTCGATTTTCACCCCAAGACAAATCAGACGCTCCGAGGACAAACTGGGAAAATCGGTCAATATCAGCCAATACTGGAACCGATATACTGACCATCTCCAATTGATTTATTTATTGTTTATTTGAAAGATTTGATATGAGCAGATGGAAACTTACATTTACACAGAAATCTGATGCAGGTATCACAGTGTTTATAGCCAGTGATACTGCCCCTTTAAATTCAGTTTCTTTTGTATTTGCACAGACCTGTGTGTTCTGTAGGCTGCC